>JADGJL010000512.1:0-19460 GCA_027600665.1 Irineochytrium annulatum
CCCGTTTTTTTTTTTTTCAGAGTCTATTTTGTTTAATAATACACTTTAATAAAATTTGCATAAAATTTATAAAATACATATTAATTTCGCCAAAAAAAAAAAAAAAAAAAAGGAATTGATGCGAACCTTGATATTAAACTGCTGATAGACACGTCCCGCGTGCCGACCTCAATTCCCTCCAGAGTCGTGTGGTATTTCTGAACCCATTTCGCCACTTTCTCCTCATCGTATTTATCCCTCCGATACACCATCCCACCGCAGATGTCATCCCCGTCCTCCACCACAATTAGCTTTATGTCAAACTGATCGCTCTCATTCACGGCCCACAGCCGCTCCACCTTCGCCGGCACGTCCGAACCTCCCCGCGCGTACTCGTCCGTCCTCCTCCTCGCCAGGATGTCCGGCACCGACAGTCCGGCCTCCTTCCACTGCTGAGTCTCCCGGTCCGACACGAACTCGAACTGGATCGGGAACCGGGCATCGCACTCGAACTTCCAGGCCAGGCTCTCGAACGGGCAGCCCGCGCCGTGCCGCTTCAGGTCCCTCAGGGACTTGATTACCGACACCAGGAGCGAGTTGAATGTCACGCCCTTCCTCGTCAGGTCCACCCGCAAGGGCATCACGTCCGACAGGGGTCCCACGAGCACGCCGTTCTTCCTCAGGGACTCGCGCACGCCGATGAGGAACTTGTCGCAGCCGCTGATGTGCTTCAGCATGACCTGGAACGCCGACAGGCACACGGCGTCGGACGATAGGAGGCTCGGCGTCCGTCGCCCGTCGTCCGCCTCCGACCGGGCGTCGTCCCTCTCGTCCGCGCTCGAGAAGTCCGAGAGCTCGTTGCCGGAATGGTGGCCCGATGACGCCGTCGTGATCGCGCCGGTGCCCTTCCGGAGCTTGAGGAGCCGCTGGCGGTGGTTCTGTCGACACCGGTCCCGGAACTTGCGGATGTTCCGGGACACGGCCGCGTCCACCTCGAACCCGACGTAACCGTAGACCTCCGTGTAGTCGATTCCACGCTGCGTGTCCGCGTCCGGCTCCATCTGGCCCTCGAGCGTGAGAACGGGGATCTTCACTTCGACGCTCGGCGGGTTCAGAATCGTTCGCAGCCTGATGCCCATGTCGTCCTGCGCATCGAGCGCGTTCTGGGCCTGCTTCAGTTGCCCAGCAACGGAGTCCAGCTCGCGCTGGAACTTCATGATCTTCCTCTCGAGGGAGAACTTGACCTTTGCCTGCTCCTGCAGGCTCTCTTTCACCCGGTTCCGGACGTACTCCGACAGGGCCATCAGCTTCCTCCGGTCCTTTGTCAGGATGCCGAAGATTATGAGCTGCTCCTCCGAGATCGCGCTGAAGGTCTCGAGCGTCATGTTGCCGATCTGCCGCTGGATGTCCTGGTGCACCTCATGCTTCGCCAAGAGCGCCGACACGTTGTCCGTCACGGCCTCCTCCCCCAGCACGATCCGTATCAGCGCCGACTTTGCCGCCTTCGAGATCTCGACGCTCTCCCCCGTCACGGGGTCCGAGTACGTCTCAATGGCCTCGTAGCTCTCGGCGTCCATCTGCTTCCTCTGATCTTTGTACACATTCAGCTCGGCCTCGACCTCCTGCCTCCTCCTCGACAGGCTGAATACCTGCGCACGGAACGCCTCCACCTCCACCTGTGCCTTCTTCACCTGCGCCTCCAGGTCCTCCCTCTCGGGACCCTCCACCACATCCTGCACGGTCTCGATGCAACAGCCCCGCCAGAACAGGTGCGCGTGCCTGTTGACCGTGAAGCCGTATGCGAAGTCGACAAAGTCGTCCCCTTCCTCCTTGGGCATGTGCGACCGGATCAGGCTCATGAGCTGGAACTCCGTACCCCCCAGCGCTCGGTGCTGGTCACACTCGAAGTACAGACCCAGCACCTCCCTCGCCGCGAACGTGAGGGAGACGTCGTCGCAGATGGCCGTCGACGCCACCAGGAGGAGATAGCTCGGCGGCACGGCGGCGGCGCTGTCGTACATCGGCGTATCTCGGATCAACATGGCCATGAACGGCCTGTCCAGTCCCTGGACGTTCGACATGCGCTGCCTGACGAAGCGGGAGAGCGTGCGCGAGTTGATGACAGCGAGATCGGGCCACTCCTCGGCCCGGATCTCGTCCAGGTTCTCGGTGAGGCTCATCTGATCCCACGGTTTCTGATCAAAGTGTCCCTCAACGTCCCCGTCGACAATCTTCTCGTTCCGCCAGAACCGCGTCCCGAGGACCTTATACGAGAAGCAAATCTTGTTGAGGACCATTCCAAGGTCGTCCGCGTTCACGGGGCAATTGAGCTGATACGCCTGTGAGACGTAGTAGGGGTTGGACTCAAGTGGGGGCAGGTGCGCGTGGGCTGGGGAGTCGTCGTCGTCGGCGGTCGGGCAGACGCGGGTGTAAATGAGGAGCTGGTGGGGCGTGACGGGGTATTTGTGGCCGGAGCGGGTGTTCTCGGCGGAGTCGGCGTCGTCATCGGATGCGCGGTCAGATGCTACGTCGCTATCCACAGATCGGTGAGGTTGCGGCTGCACTTGTTTTCCCGTACCGAGGCTGGAGCGGCGGTTTTCGGCCGGCTTATAGCGGTCCAGGTTCGTCGCGCTGGTGTAGAAAACGCGGGTTAAAACCCGTCCCCTCTGCCTACATGAAGTAATCGAACCAACCTATGGTTTAAAGCAGGCGTTGATCTCCCACTGCCCAGGGGTTTTGGTGTGTACGACCTTTCCACCTCCGCCCGATGCAACGCCGTCACGGATCCGGCCCGGCTCATGCTCAGCGGCGTCTTCCTCCCCCCGTTCCCCAACGCAACCAGATTCTCCTCCGACTCCGCCCCGTTCGGTCTCATCGAGCTATTCCACGGCGGCATTTCCGGCGCGGGCCGATGCTGCCTCTTTGGCAGGTGCGGCTGGTTCTCCTTCCGAAGACACGAGAAGTCCTCCTGCTTCAGGGAGGTCGTAATCGAGCCCTCCCCGTACTCGCTCGCGTGGTCCGCCGCCTCCGATCGCGCGAGCACCGCCGCCGCCGCCTGGAGGAGGTCATGGGAGGACGACCGAACGATGGTCGAGGCCCTCACTGACGCGGCGCCGGACGCCGGCCGCGTGTGGGCGTGGACGGCGACGGCCTGGACCTGTGGGACCGATCGCTGCTGGTCGTGGTGGTGGTGGTGGTGGGAGTCCGGGGCCGCAGAGTTGGCCTGCTGCTGCGTGAGACTGGTGCGGGAGGACTTTGATGCGCTTCCGGCCCGCGAAAGGCGGTTCTTCGGGGCGGCGGGGGGTTCGTGGGTTTGGGATGAAGCGAGGTTCCTCCTCGAAGACGCCAGCGACTTTGAGGAGGAGGATGGTCGCCTTTGGAGCTGAGCTGCCCTCGAGAGCGATGTCGTAGATGCCGATGATGTCCCTTCCCCACTTCCTGACAAAGTTTGGCTGCGAGACGGTCGCAGAGATGGCAGCGGCTTCTTCTGCGACATCCGAGATGGCGGCGCATCTGCTATCAGGTCCGGTAGTGACGATCCAGGACCACCCTCCCTTCTGCTGATTTGATGCGGCTTCTTTGTGTATTTAGAGCTGATGGCAGTGCCTCCTCCATTTAAATTGATGCTGCTGGACGACGTCAGGCTCGTCGAGCTCCTCCCGACCTCCGCCCTCGACCCGCCCAGATGCGTCTGCGAGTGATTCCAGGTCGACTGCCCGATGGTTGCCTTCGATGCGCGATTCAAGAAGTCCCGGTCGTTCGCCGAGAGTGACGCGACCCCCACCTGGCCACCCGGGTTGTTCAGGCGACCTCCGCTCCCGCTCCCGCTGCGAGCTCCGATTGTCCCGGTCCCGGATCCCGGGCCCGCCCCTCCGCGGGAAACATGCTTTACTTCCTCCCGCTTCTTCTTCACCATGTCCCGAAAGGAGGTCGCCTGCTCCCGCTCGCGCTCGACCAGGCCGTTGATGTCCATCTCTCTCTGCTATCCTCGGCTTCCCTCGACTTCGCAGGCCGGTGATCGGTTAGCTCGTCGTGTAGATCTGCGACTCTTGGGGGCTCAAAGTATGTCAATTCTATGGGGGTTGTTTCTCCGCCTTCACACGTCCTCGAGCTGGACGGCCGTGATACCTCGAGTATGCCCCAGCTACGACGGCAGCCGTAGTGAATTGCCAACTGGCGTTGAACATAACTTGGCCCGACCCACACAAGTGATCCGCTGTCGAGCTCGGAGACGAGCACCTCGAGCGTCTGGTGGACGAGGACGTGTGGCCCAGCGCCTTTTTGCAGAAAGATATCGATCAGCAGAGTCAGCTCGTGGCCATGTTCAGCCAGCGGAAACGCCCATGACGTGAATGGAGCGCGGAGGAGCGATGGGATTAGGGAAGTGCAAGGAAGCTCAAGTACACGTTGAACAGCGGAAGTTGACGGTCAGGTCACGGCGGATGGAGATTGTTGTATTATTTCAACGCATGTGGTTTTTTTTTTTTTTTTTTTTTGGAGGCCAAGCGATTATCTGCTTTCCGCATTATCGCCACACTCACATGAAAATACCGAGAGGGTAGGAAGCGAGAACGCCGAGGAGCGGGTTGGCGGTGAACCCGTTACTCCTGAAAGAGAAGATGGTGTTGGCGCAGGCGAGGCCGACGCAGAAGATGCTACCGAGCAGCTGGAAGAATTTCACTTAGTTAGCAAGAAAACACACGAGTAATGTAGGCATCGTCTACCCACCCACACGCGGAAGGTGTTCGCCGGGATGGTCGGGTCATCAGTGCGAGAGACGACACTGCGGATGCAAAAGACATGCGTTAAGGAAATGACAAAGTGTAACCCGACAAAACCAACTTACGCGTCGACGATGTCGTAGATCTCGTCCAGGAACTCGCCGGACTCGGGGTCGACGTCGCCGGCCTTCTCGTGCTCGAGCTTGCGCTCGATGGCGAGCTCCATGTCGGCCTCCGTGACGAACTGCGGGTCATCGGACTTGTCGCCCGGCACCCTGTGGGGCTTCTCCAGGTCGGCGGTCATCCTCGGTGATGGGGGATAGGGAAGAGGGTGGGGAAGTCCTCCGAAAGTAGGTAGGTTTTTATAGGAAATAGACAAGGCGAGGTGGGGCCCAAGCAACAAACTTTCCTTTCCTCGTTACTCAAGGGCGTTGCGCTCGACACGGGGGCTCAAAATTGTACACAAAACAGCCCGAAACGTTTTAGCTTACGCTTTTTGCTATCAATTGCCTGCTGACCTTACTGATAACGCCCGAACTTGATACGGGAGGCCAACCCACTGCGGGAATTTGTGCATCCGGCCGTGGGGTCCCCACAGCGCGATCCACCGCGCGCTCTTGTGCCGTTCTCTATCGAGACCAGGGTCGACTCTTCATCAAGTCTTGCCCATCGCAAGGTTTCATACGATAAGACATGATGGCGCAACCTGATGTAAGGCACTCGTTGAATACTTCGTCCTTTATGTTTAAATTAAAAGCGGCAGCGAGCGCTTTTCCTTAAAAAGCTTCCTTTACCATGTGCGCTTCTTCTACATCTTACGCAAATAAAGCGGGCAGATACGGTGTGATAAAGATTGCGTTTGGGCTAATCAGCTTGTGCTCGCGGTAAACCGTGGTACACCAGCCGGTCAGACCGTGGGACAAACACTGGAGCATCTTTCCATGTAACTGGGCAATAATGCAGATATCATTACTGCTCTGAGAGACTCGTGGGCTTCGGCTCTGGTGTTAATGTTTGAAGGCCACCTCAAAGAAGCATAGCAGCGAAAAGCATGGCAGCTATCTCAAACCGTGAGTCGTTGTTGACGGAAACGCGGGAAAACTGGGGTGAATTCCACATGCTATTCCCCCCAACATTGTTCCTTCTCCATCCTGACAACTAAAGCGAAATTGCTCGTTACTACTCCTTTCGTTTTAACTCGTGGCAGGATGAGATAGCGTCAAAACCACCTCACTATTCCGTTCAAGATATTCAGCAGCAGGAGAACGCGCTGTAGGAACGCATCCGCAAAGTATCGCAAGGGATGGCATCACGACCGGCGACGGAACGCACACCAGCTTTCATAAATTGCGAACAACGTTTTAAATCACTCTAAGATGGGGATTACTGTGGCAGCCCTTAATGGGAGCTGCAGAAGGCGTATCGGGCCGGAGACTATGGGAACATGGCGGGAATAACTATAGGGGCGACGAAAACCGCCCGCCCGATAGAACTGCGGACTAGTTAGGCTGCGGATCAGCGTAGTTATCGTAGATCGTATAAAACACACCATCGCAGGCCGGTTTAGGTATCTTCTCTCATCGATACCCTAACCGACCTGCAGGTAAGCGCATAGTTTACATAACGTGCCTAATAAACCATCTTCTCTCATCGATACCCTAACCGACCTGCAGCCTATTAGAGACAAGGCGAAGTCAAGCTGAATAGGCGTTTGGGGGTGGGCTGGAGGCGATGATGGCGTTCATGAAAGGCTTATATTTTGTTCCCCCCACGACCCGCTGATCTTGAACGGGGCACAACACGCCCTGCCGCTAGTGGCTGAGGCGTCGTCGAACGTATCGAATCAACAGGCGCTCCGCGCCAATTGCCCCAAAACTTATCGGGTCTAAGGGTTTTGCGGTGGGTGAGTCTACGCAAGGCTTGTTTCGCGGCTTGAGCATTGTGAGCAGACAAGTGGAATACCTGCAGGTAACCAGTTGTGCTCAGGCCTGGACAACAGTGAGGACAACCGCCGTGGCTGAGGAGAACACGCGACCAGGGTGATTGCGCTCTCCTACTACGTGGCGGTTGTCGTGCCCCATCGGTGTTCTTATCCATCGGCCTGGACACCGTATCTGCCCTGTCTCATGTGCCTGTCTCGTTCGCACGCTTGGTGATCTCGTTTGTAGTCTTTACCTCTTGCCTCTACCTCTGCAAAGACTTCCTGTACAATGACTATGTATTAATCAGACATATATAATATACACTTCGAATAAAGAGCACTAAAAAATTATTAATTTAACTAAACGCGCTTAGAGAAAGTACACCAGCAAAGGACAGCCCCCTCCCCGTCCCGCCCCTCTAAAAAAAATAGAAGGGAACCAAAAAGAAGGACCACGATTCAGGACTATATTTGTCCTTGGTCCGCTATCGCAGTCACCGTTTGACAGCTGTCCGAAGCAACTCGACAGCCCTGTCCATTCCTTCCACCTTTCCATTAAATTGCTTTGAGGACATTTGTTAGGTTGATGAAGTGGTAACCATCCGCCGACACATACCTCCATTATATTCGCCGCATAAATGATTGTCGCCTGAAGTTTCTCCTCCTTCTTTCTTTGCTTTGACTGGGCAGCATGCAGTCGCTGAGTGGCCTCCGCAAGTTGACGCCGGAGATCAATCACGCTGGCGTTCCTCTCGTCTAAAAGCGCCCTGTTCTCATCAAAGTCCGACCGCAACTTTTCATTGATCTTCAGAAGCCCTAGCTGATCTTCTTGCTGAAGCGACGAGTCTACAGCCTGCCAAGCGAAGTAACGTCCGCGTCACGAAAATGATAGTACAAAGGACAATACCTTCAGCTTCTGATTCCGAAGCATCTCACAGTGCCGCTCCGAGATATCCAGCTGCTTGCGAAGGTTCCTAAGACATGCAGGGCATAAACATTTTAGCCGTCCAGTAAGGTACTAAAATAAAGTGCGGCAGACGGAGACTGACTTATTCTTCAGCTCCATCTCCTCCAGCCGTTGCGAAGCCGTCTCTCTCTGCTTCTTCACCCTCCTCAACTCCTCCTCTAAAAACGCCTCCCTCATCTCCCAATCCCTCGCCGCGCCTTCGCTCAACCTCGACCCAGCCGCGCCGCGGGCCTCAAGCTCCCGCATCGCCGCCGACAATCGTCGCGCCTCCAAAGCCGCCCCCCGCTCCGCTCGCGCGGTACCCTCAAGCTTGGCTTGCAGCTCCCGTTGATGCGCCTCGCCAATCTCGGCCCGCCGACGGAGCATGGCGATGTGGTCCCGCATCGTTACCTGATTTGCCGCCGCCGTCTCGATCGACGCTCGCGCCTTCACAAAACGCTCCAGGCAACTCTCCAGCTTCGCCTCCAGTTCTCGATGTCGGGCCGAGTGAGTAGCCTCCAAATCGGCGAGTTTCTGAACGAAGCCACCCTTCAACTCCCGCAACTTGTGGCAGCTGCTCGTGATGTCATGGCAAAGATCCTCGAGATCACCGCCGTGCTATCCGGCAAGTAAGGTGGCAGGATAAGCGCTTTAATATTTACCCTCTCCTCTGTACCAAGCACATCAACCATTTGCGAGTAGACTTCAGATAGAAAAGAGATCTGCTGCCTAACGAGATCATCGCGGGCCTGCAGAGCTTGCTCCTTGGACTAATTACCGGTTAAGTGACTTAACGACAGTATAGACTTACTTTTCGCTCCGCGTCAAGAACCTGTAAAAAAGGAACGCGGTTGGATTGAGAGCAGACAGCGATAATAGAGAAGACAAACCTCTGCTTGCATCCGCATCTGCTCCCTCATGCTAGCCAGAGCAGCATCGACAGCCTCTCGGTCCCCGGTGTGCCTTCCCTCATCTCGCTCCATAAGCTCATCCCTCTCCCGCCTAATCTTCTCGAGCTCCTTGGTCGTCTTTTGCATCTCCCCCTGATAGATCTTGAGTAGCTCCATCGGCCTCTCGGACGTGTACTGGAGCTGCTCCCGCAGCCTCGACACCTCGGTCTCGCTCTCGACAAGTGCCGTCTCGAGCTTTGCAAGCTCATCCTTACAGAGCACCAAGCTCTGCTCCAACAACGCGTTCTCCTTCTTCCACACGGCCCTCTGGTCGCTCAGAACCCCGGTCCAGTAAGCGTCCGAATCCGAAGCTAGGCCGCTGACACCAGCAGCGTCCCGGAAGTGGACGCCGCCTTGAGCGCCCTCAATATCTCTCCTCCAGTCTTCCTCGATCGCCCGTACTCTTCGTGTCTGCGCGTCAAGCTCGGACTTCAAGTGGTCAATTTCCTGAGATGCAAGGGACGACAGCCGGTTGAAGTCGGCGATCTGCTGCTTGTATGCAGCAATTTGATCAATAAGGCTTTGGATATAATCCGAATCTGAGCGAAAGAAAATCAATCTTAAACGGAAGTGATCTTCGAAACCAACCCATCTTTTTCTGCATCGCAAGATGAAGTTTCGACTGTCTCTCGCCGAAAAGCTCGGTACGGGTGTTATCTGCTGGAATATTAGTGAAGACAACGCAACTGAACCTTACCTAGCTCGTCTCGCAGGGACTCCATCTTTTTCTCCGAACGCGTGCCAAGTTCCTCAAGCTGAAGGATGCTGGATGCTTGCAACCGCGCGACCGCCTCCTCGAAAGCCGTCCCGGATTCCGCCATATCCAAGACGAAAGCGCGCGGGCTCGAGTCCGCAGTCCGGTGAGAGTCCATCATGGCCGTATGGCTCTCGCTCTATGGATGTATCAGCCGATGTCATCGTCGCGATGTAAAGGGTTTAAATCTTACCTCATCGGCAAAGTAGCGATTAGGACTTCTCGAGCGAGATGCCGCCCGACCGGTGTCATAGTGGTACCTGTCGCGGAGCTAATAATGCAATTAGAAAAATTGTTCAAGCTCAGTAGAGCGCTTACTTCGCTCATCTTCGACTCCAGCGACAAAATCCTATCCTGTAGTTTCTCTTTGACAGTTTTGCAGTTCTTAAACTAGTCAAATATCACAAAAAAAGATTCAGCCTACCTTATTTACACACTCAATGGCACGCTCTGATGACAAACTACAAATAGAGTTAGTTTAAATCAAATTTTCGAAGTGACATACGCAAAGTCTGGCGTCATTGGTCGGCTAACATCGCTATTTATGGGCTGGCTCTGACCGCGCATATGCGGATGGTACGAAGGAGACGCGGATCGTGGCTGATTAAAACGCGTTAGAACAGTTCCATGTCAATGTATAAATACCCTCGAGTTGAAATCGACCTCATGCTTCAACTCTTCCATTCGCATCTTTGGCACCCCACCATGGGCCTCAGCCATCGTCGCCCTGCGTACCGCATCATCGCACCTCCTTTCCAAGTCCCGGACAACCGCCGCATACTCGGTGCGAAGCCCATTTACCTCGCTCGCATGCGCCGCCACGGCCTCCTCCAGCGCGCCTTGGAGATCCCCCGAATACTCTAAGCGAAGCTCCTCCACGCGCGCCTTCGCAGCGTCGCGCTCTGACTCGGACAGACCGCTCGGCAGGAAAGCACCATCCTGCCTAGAGACAAAGCTCTGTCGTAGCCGCCCGTCGGCCGTTTGCAGCGCTACAGCGTGCGCCTTGTCGTCTTGAGATGTCCGGTCATGTCCGTCCATCGGCCCCTCCCGCATTGAAGTCGCCTCGGATTCCGCCCGCTCCGCTCTGCAGACGGCCTCCTCGCACTTCTTTATTAGATCACCAATGACCCTCCCGTACTCGGCACGCACGGCGTTCACCTCCTCCTCGTGCGCCGCCAGCGCCTTCGCGTGCTCTTCGCGGAGCTTCGCCACGCGCGCGATCGCCTCCACCTCCGGCCCCTCCCGCCGATTCAGCTCCTCCCTCGACAACTTCACGTCCGCTTCCGCCCGCTCCGCCCTCCTAACGGCCTCGTCTAGCTTTGCCCCCACGGACTTCAACTCCGCTTCGGCCCGTTCCGCCCTCCGCATCGCCTCGTCGCACTTCCTCTCCAGGTCATTGTGGGCCGGTCGTCGGTCCAGCTCGGCCTCGGCCCGCTCCGCCCTCCTCACGGCCTCCTCGCAAGTCCTCTGCAGCTCCCCGTAAGGCGGCCGCCGGCTCAGCTCCTCCCGCGACGCCTTAGCATCCGCCTCAGCGCGCTCGGCCCGTCGGATGGCGTCGTCGCGCTTCCACTCTAGGTCCCCGTTGAACGGCCGCCGGCTCAATTCCTCCCGTAGCGACTTTGCCTCAGCCTCGGCTCGTTCGGCTCTCCAAGTGGCCTCGTCGCGATTCCGTTCCAGCTCATCGTAGGGCGGCCGCCTGTTCAGCTCCTCCCTCAACGATCGTGCCTCGGCCTCGGCCCGCTCTGCCCTTCGCACGGCCTCGTCAACCTTCCTATCCACGTCACCGGCGAGATGTCGCTGGTTTAGCTCCTCTCTTGACGACCTCGCATCGTCCTCGGCGCGCTCCGCCCTCCGAACGGCCGCGTCGCACTTCCTCGCCAAGTCACCATAGGATGGTTGTCGATTGTGTTCCTCTTTCAGCGACCTCGCCTCGGCATCGGCCCTCTTCGCCTCCGCCTCGGCTCTCTCGGCTCTCCGAATGGCGTCATCGTACTTTTTCTCCAACTCGCCATACGACGGCTGCCGGTTCAGCTCCTCCCTCGAGGACCTCGCCTCTGCCTCGGCTCGGTCTGCCCGTTTGACGGCCTCCTCCCGCGCCTTCCTCAACTCCTCTTCCCGCCCCTCCACCTCCCGCCTCACGCCCTCCATCTCCGCCTCATGCGCCGCGCGCACCTTCTCCATCTCCCTCTCATGCGCCGCAATGAGCTCCTGGAGGCCCGCCCGCACGTCCTCGACCTCGTCCTCAAGCATCGCACACCTCCCCGCCATCTCGTCCCTAGCCCGCTTGGACTGCTCGAGCTCCCTGGCGTGCTCGTCCCGCATGGCCTCGACGAGGCGCTCCCAGTCCGCCGTGGCCGCTTTGGCCGTCTCGGTCCTGGCACGCTCGACCTCGGCCTCGAGGTCCCGTACCCGACACTTCAGCTCCTCGGCCACGCCAAACGGCCCATCCTCCGTTGGAGACCGTTCCTATTAAAGTTAAAAGGGGAGCGTCAGGGATCCATCTCTGCTAAGCAATTACACACGCACCTCATCGTCGTCCTCGTCGGCCGAGTAAGAGTCTAGCCGCTCCTCTAAAAAGAAGATCCGCAGCTTGAGATCGAAGTTCTCCTTCTTCAGGCTGTCCACGATCTGGGAACTCTGGTTAGCGAACCGGGCGTGCTGGGTGTGCAAGGAACACTCGCCTGATCATGCTCCTTCAAGTTCATGGGGATCCGAACGTCGTCCTCGATCCAAGGCACCTCGGCGGCGGCGACGGGCAGGGTCGGGCGTGATCCGCTGATGGGACGAGGTGGTCGAAACGGTGATCTGCCCTTGGATTCTATCGGACTTCGTGGTCTGCCATCCAAGCCCCAAGCCTTCACTGCTAAGCAAGTTCTACCTTTAGCTTGAAGTCATCCAGGCGTGACCACCACCAACTAACAAGTTCCTCAGCGACCTCTGCATTGACGGGATTCACGCCTTTCTACTTGGACACTGGACGGAACCCAATGTCGCTTCTCGACTTACAACTTCCACATCAACCGTCGCTCCTGCTTGCTTCGCTCGACAACTCCCCTATGATCGCACGTGCCAACATATTCGACGCGCAACAACGACAAGCAGTGTCTAACAAGCGTCACCGACAACCGATACCCTTCCGCCCGCACGATGACACCCTGGTTGCTGACTTCATGCTGATGCCTGAACGAGGCTGATCATCTCAGATCCTCGGCCCCGATTTTCTGAACCCTACAACATAATCGCTCGAAGGCTCATCCTATCGACATGCCACATGTCGCGCTAACCCAGTTTTCGCCCCTCAAGCTCCGACCGTTCTACTGGGACAGTCGAGGACCGCATCCTCCCTTGCACAAATCTTGCACGACCGTACCATCGCCCGCGTCATTGCCACCCGTCAGGCCAACCGACGTCCTCAATGCGCGGTACAATGGGTCGATCACCTACCGATCTTCAACACGGGGTCGACCAAGCCGATGTTCCACCCACTCTGCTGGAAAAATTTCAGCGCTCAAAGTCTGCCTAGGTTCGCGGAGTGGTGGAATTAACCCACAAGACAGCATCTTTGATTTCGTCAAGTGTATTATTTTACTTCTGTTTTGACTTCGAATCATTATTTTCAGTAGCCTATTTCATTCTTACAAAGCTTAACTTAGTATCCAAAGCTGACTTAAGATCTAAAGCTTAAACGTGGTATCCAAAGTAGCGTCTAAGTCTTTTCCTTTATTATCCTTTGTTCTCCCTCTTTGTAGCTAGTTTCCATTCTCGTTACGAAGATCGTTGTTATGGAATAAAATTCCTTTGCATGCAACGGTCTGTCTGTTTGCTGAATATTTGAATTTTCGAAGGTTAAGTGGAACATCCTCTTGATCGGGACCTGAATTATTTCGGGTGCACAAGCAAATTGTGCACATGGCAGAATAAAACCCTGGATCCCAAGTTAAATCAAAGGTCCCCCTTGGTCGGAGAAAACCAAGGAAACGCTTCACACTGGCATTAAAAGGTATATCATAGCGAACCAAATGCAACTAGCAGAAGATAATCACCGTGGATGTATAGTAGAAAAAACGTATAAAGATGGAGTATATTAAGATAGTCTTCGTAAAGGGAGGCGCTGCCAAAATCGAAACACGAAAATACGAAAGGAAATAAAGCAGATGACGGACATGTACGTACCGGAAACTAACTACACGGACCTGGGAAAATAGAAACGACCAATACAAACAGGAGATGGCCAAAACCATCGACCTCCAGCTGCGACCACCAGCCAGAAAATTCCCAAGTTACTAAAAGGATGGCAGAATAAGTGGACAAGTTACGTTTTGTGAAGTCCATAAATAAGTGATAGAACGCAGATGTCCGATAAATATCCAACAAAAAAATCGGTTCCAAAACAAAACACTTACTTCTTGCTCGAAACATGACATATGATGAAGCAACCAAACAAGAAGAACATAAACAAGGATGGAAAAAGCTACGCGATAGGTGGGACAAATCAGAAAGTTGCAGGATCTAGTACACAGAGAAGAATAAAAACACGCGACTGGGTAAGAGAGATTAACTACGAAATGCAGGGGTACAAGAGTCTCCGCGAGAGAGAAGAGTGGCATGAAAGAAGGGAGTTACTATCAGCCAGCTGATCAATTAAATAACATTGATAAATAAGCGGGCTGTTCAAATATGTAATCCAAGGAAATTTTCAATGGATAAACAAAGCACTTTTAAACTTCACTAAGAATCCGAACTGTGAAGCTGCCCAAACGATCTCTCATAGCCCTCTTAACGTCTCCTCATCATGGTCCTCAGTACCAGATACGCAGCAACCCTATACGCGACCACCAACCCACCCACAATGGCCATCATCCCCCACAGATCCCCATCCGCAAACCCCAGCATCGCCAGCACGTCGTCACCGCTCGTCCACCGACACCCCGCGGCCCCCACGGTCCCAGCATCGCACACGACATGCGCCCCGCCAAACTCGGCCATGGCGGTGGCTCTTGATGTGTATCTGACGACGCTCGCGCGGTTGAGGGCGGCCAGGAATGGTGGAGGAGCGATGGCCAGAAACCCGGAGAGGAGGGTCGCCAGGGTGATGAGGCCGCCCATGGCCTGGACGGTGAAGGGTGTGGCGCGGCAGACGGAGCAGAAGGCGATACCGATGGACTCGCCCGTGGAGAGGAGGGCCAGGGCCGAGAGCGTGTGGGTTAAGAAGGTGGTTGTGGAGAGGCGGAGGCCAATGGGGCCAACGAGGGCGAGGGCGAAAAGAGTTGATGTGAAGAGCTCTGCAAGGGTGAAATCATGTGAGTCGATGCGAAGGTCGACGAGAGCGCAAAAACTTACGATAAGGCAACTCATTCAGCATGCCAGCGACAAAGAAGCTCTGCACCGAGTACGCGTGATCTGCCAGATCGGCCCTCAAGAGCCTCAAATCTCCCGGGTAGGACGTGACGCACATGGTCATCCCCATAAAAATCAAACTCGTAAACATTTGCAGCACCCCGATCCGGGCCTGCACCTTGGCCTCGCTATCGTCCAGCCTATACGTGTACAGGCTCAGCACGACCGCGAACCCAAGCACGGTGCCAAGGCGGTCGAAGAGCATGTGCGGGGACCGGCTGACGTGCGTCGACATGCGGGACAGCAGCACGCGCACGGCCGTCGTGAACGGCGTGGTGGAGCGCGGCGTGACGCGGAGCGGGCCCGCATCCGCCGCGATGTTGGCTTTCGACGAGGGAGGGTACGCCGGCTGCCGGTCATCGGGCAGGCGGAGGCAAGACCGGCCCAGCGTCGTGCGATGGGGTGGCGCGGTCTTGTCGGCAGGTCGGATGGACCTCGGCATCGGGTACGCGGGCTCGACGGACGTGACGGAGAACTGCAAGGAAGTGACGTCCGTCCCCGTCTCGCTGACGCACTCGTCCTCAGACCACTGATTCGGCTTGACACGGGCGACGGGGTCGAACGTGACGGCGTTCGTGGTGGGCGCGACGCCGCTGACGGCCGTCGCTGATGATCGGGCCGAGTTGAGGGTGTCCTTGGACGACATAGACATGTCGGACGAGGGGCGGCTTCGGGGGCGGTCGCGCCAAGCTGCCGTGAGGAAGTCGACACGCCGGCGGGAGTGGTGCTCGAGTCGCGGGGAGCGGAGGTCGATGCTCGAGAGGTCGAGAATAAAGTCTGCTGGGTTCGTGCCGTGGCCGATAGGGTGGCCGAGGTTCTCGAAGTGGGGGAGGATCTGGGTCGTCGGGCCGGAGTAGACTACGCGGCCGCCGCGGGCAAGGAGGAGGATGTTGTCGAACATAGGGAACAAGTCGGACCGGGGCTGTTTATATAGACGTTAATAACAGGCATAACGAACTGCTTAAGCAAAGAAAGCCAACCTGATGAATCGTGCAAATAACCGTCTTCCCCCTGCTTGCAATCTTCCTCAACGTCATCATCACGCATCTCGAGCTAAAGCTATCCAACCCGCTTGTTGGTTCATCCAGCACCAACACCCCCGGGTCCGTGATGATCTGCACGCCAATGCTCAACCTCCTCTTCTCCCCGCCCGACAAACCCTTAACACCATCATCACCCACCCTCACATCCGCGCACCCCTTCAAACCCAGCTCAATCAACACCTCCTCCGCTCGCAGCAGCTTCCGCTTGGTGTCCCAGTGCGTCGGCAGGCGCAGGAGCGCGGCGTACCGCAGCGTCTCGCGGCACGTTAGCGTCGGCAGGTGGTGCGCGTCCTCCTGGCATACGAACGAACACAACGCGGATACCTGATCGGGAGTCGGAGCGTCGACCATATCACCGTACACGACGGCGCCTTGTTGCAGTGTCCTCGTGTGCGGTCCGAAGTTCAACGGGCGCGCCATCACAGCCGTCAGGAGCGTCGTCTTCCCCGACCCGGACGCGCCCATGATAACGTTCAGCTGCCCGGCCCCGAACCTCGTCTCAACCCTTTCGAGAATCATAGCGCCCGCTCCCCTCCCGCCGACGCGCTCCCCCATGACCGCGATGGACAACTCGTTAACCCTGATCTCAACACCCCTAACGCATGCGTCCTCCACGACTTTCACGAAATGTGCGTCCTTCGGCTGCTGCTTGCTTCTCTTCCACCACCCGCCCCTTGCGGTCCCGACAGTCCGTCTCCCGGGTGCCCAGAAGCGCAGGAGGAGGGACACAACGGTGGTGACGACCATGACGTTGCAGGCCATGACGAAGAAAGGGGCGTAGAGGTCGTCGACGGCTAGCCCGGCGGCGTCCAGGAGGGCGGCGCCGTTGCAGGGCGGGTTCGTGCCGTTGGGGAGCAAGGTTACGGGTAGGTCGGGGCAGTGGAAGTCGTGGTGGGAGAGCTCGTTGGAAACGAGAAGGCGGTAGCCGGCTGAGAAGTAGGAAATTGTCTGGTGCGGGCCGCGTAAGATGAATGTCTACAAGTGAAGAGATGCGATAGAGTACTTACGTTCACCCACTTCAGGTATTGCGGGATCACGGTCTGGGGGATTAAGTAGCCGGAGGAGATGCAGAGGAAGCCGCACGCCATGTTGAGGTACCCCGATGCCGTCCCGAAATCACGAGTGAGGGAGGCGAAGAGATAACTCCACAGCAACCTAATCGCGTTGTGTTCAGTAAAACTAACCGGAAGGTATGGCAAGGGAGACTCAAACTTACGTGCATATCTGCATCCCGATAACACCAGCCAGGAACACTCCGAGATGGTATCCCAGGTCATCCATTCTCAGCCCGGCCATAAAGTAGATGATCGTGCAGCGCAGAACACCATTGACGACGAAGACCAAGCTGTTGACAAGGATGGAGGACAGCAGGTACGTCTCGACTCGATACATGTTGTCCTTCCTCTCCCGATCAAAGATCTTCAAACTAAAAATACACGTTAATATATAACACCTCCGTTAAATAAAAGCAAATCAAATAACTCACTCAAATGTCAACTTATAACACCCAAACGTCATCAAAAGGTAATTCATCGCGCTGCAAATCGTGCCCAGCACCGCCTCCCTCCCCACGATGCCGGCCCGAGTGCCATCCAGCTTCCAAAACATCGCGCCAACGATCGTCCCCACTAGCAGCGCCTCCACCACCGTGCCCCACATCAGGAACCGGTCCCTGACGATGTTGACCGCGCTCCGCTTAGCCAGGACGCAGAACTCCTCGAACGCCGACACGCGCGCTGACGGGCGTGGAGGAGGCGCGACGGGCCAGACGGGGAAGGGGCTCTCGGTCGCAAAGACTGCGTCCTTGATCTTCGGGGTGGCGCAGGGCGAACCCGTGTTGTCGACGGGTGCAACGACGGCGACTTCGTCCCCGCCGCTGACGAGCGTGGTGGACGTGCTGGACAAGGAAGACGCGGACCTGCTGCATCGAACCGTCGGCGCGCTCTTGTGCCTCGTGACGGGCTGGTTCGCGACCAGGTGTCGGGGCGGTGGGCTCACCGGGCGCGGACACAACACGCTCGCCCTCGCGCGGTCGATGGCGAAGGGGTCGTCGCGGAGCGTGCGGATCAGGTCGTCGAGGGACGCCTCGGTGTCATCCGTTGGTAAAGACGTAGGAGGTGGAGGAGGCAAGGGCGTGTCCCATCCTACAAATGACCATCGTTTCGTAGGAACGGCGGTGCTCGGGGATGCCGTCGATGGTGTGGAGGGAGACGTCGGGCTCGCGCAGGACAACCCCGTCCGTCTCCTCCAGAATTCCGTGAGCCTCCTGACGCGGCGTCGAGACTCCTCCTCGGTCCTCTCATCTCGATCATCAACCGTCGCGAGATCCAACAGCCGCTCCGCGACGTTCCCCTGTCCGTCGTCCAGATCGACTCCGCACGACTCGAAATGTGGTGCGAGATTCAGCGCGGATCCGGAAAAGACGACCTCCCCGCCACGGGCGAGGAGGACGACGGAGTGGAAGAGGTGAAATGTCTGAGGGCGCGGCTGGTGGATGGAGACGACGATCGTGCGGCCTTTTGAGCAAAGGGAGGCGAGGGTACGCATAAGGGCGTGGGAGGTCGTGGCGTCGAGTCCGGTCGTAGGTTCGTCCATGAGGATGAGGGAGGGGTTCATGAGAAGCTGGACGGCCACGCTAGTTGAATTTGCGTTACAATTATCAACCCTCTGTCGACGGTTCGTAAAAAAATGCTTACCTCACTCTCCTCCTCTCTCCGCCCGATATCCCCTTCCTCCACTCGTCTCCGATAACGGTATCGGCGCACTCCCTCAATCCGAGCTCCGAAATGGCCGTCTCGACGAGCGCGTATTTGGTCGACCTCCTCATATCTCTAGGAAGACGGAGCCTCGCGGCAAAACGGAGGGTTTCCCGGACCGTAAGGCAGGGGAGAAGGTTATCTATGATAGTTGAAGACGAAAAATTAGAATGAAGATACAAAAGCTAGAACGCGTATCCAGTGCTCTTCCTATCCCCTCCCTATCATCCCTCTCCCACTATAGCATACCTTGCTGTTGAACGTAAGCCACATAACCGCACTCTCTAAAAGCTCTCGGATCCATGCCGTTGAACTCTACCGTCCCCTCGGTCATTTTCTCGTCCGTCCTGCCCGCGAGGGCGTTCAACAATGTCGTCTTCCCGCTGCCGCTCGCTCCCTGTTAGGTAGAAGAGGGGTTAGTTGATAGTTAGGGGATGATAGGCGGAATATGATATGAAGGAAAGAAATTGTTTCGACGTTTAGTGTAAGCATCCCTACTCCATCGACCTACTAGACGCACACTTCTACCGCCTCCCGGGTTCCCCACTAAACTATTGCTTCATACTCTTTACCAGAAAGCAACTTACCATGATAGCCACAAACTGACCCGGCGTAGCCACAGCACTCACTTCCCGCAACACCGTCCTCCTCCCCTTATTCCTCTCCGCCTCCTTTCTTCCTTCTAGGCCCATGCCCTTCCACTCACCTCCCTCCTCTCTCTCCTCCCTTCCAATCCTCTCTTGATCCCCCTTCCCCTTTTCACTATGATCCTTCACATAAACGCTCAAGCCCTCACACACGACCGTCACGGGCTCGACCTCCCCAAAGCACCTCATGTTTCCACCGGCCGTCGACCCCCCTCCACCATAGATGCTCGAGCTCGCGAGACTCCGCAGGGACAGCCTCGCACCCCGCTGTTGCGCCGGAGGGGCGAGACGGGGCAGGGACGTGTTGGTGGGACGAGGGAGTGAGCTGGGACGCGGGGGGGAGGTG
>JADGJL010000513.1:0-19420 GCA_027600665.1 Irineochytrium annulatum
GTGGGAGGGCGGGGGCCAAGCCAGCGGGCGGTGCGTATCCCGGTGGCGCCGCGAGATTGATGTGGATCGGGAACGGTATCGCGTGTCCGTAGGCGGCATACGGTCTCGGCGGCAAGGGCTTAAGCTTGCACGACGCATCCAAGTCCACGAGAACGTCCCGGATTGAGAGCGTGCCGGAGGTGTAGAGGATGTGATCGATAGAGCCCTCGAAATCAGGCGTGCGGTTCGTAAAGGGGAGGTCCTTGCGGTCGTATGCGCTCGCAAGCTTCGTGCCGTGTCGGAGGAGCGGGAGGGGCGGGGCAGGCATGACAGTTCCCGCCCCGGTAGGGGTGCCTACGCCGCCCAGTGACGGGTGCGAGAGCTGCGGATGGAGCGAGGACGCGAGTGCCGCTGGGACAAGCCCGCCGCCTGGCACACGCGTGACGAGGCTGGCGGTAAAGCGTCCGAAGTCCTTGTCGGAGAAAAGCGTGCCTGGTGCGACCTTACCTCGGACGAGGTAGTCGACAACGGCCTCTCCTGCGCGCGAGTTAAGATCTGCCGCGACAACCGTCGGAACGTCTCTGTGCGTTCGCTCGAGCCACTCCATAAGGATAGCCGCTTGCAGGAGTTTAGTGTCCGAGAACGCCGGATCCCAGTGCAGATGGGTGTTGACGATCCTAACGCGCAGGCTCCTCGCCATGCGATTTTGGAAGATGCAAACGAGCGCGATATTAGGGAACGGCGCCAGGCGGGAGGCGAGGTCGGATTGGGCGTCGCTATTGATCTGGTCGCAATAGGCGAACGCCTGGACGGCGAGGAGGTTAAACTTGGCCTCAAGGTAGAAGATAGCGCAGCCATCGGCGGCATGCTCCTTCTTCTTCGCCTGGAAGTGCCCGTCGTACCCGATCTTGGAGAGTTCGGCAAGGAAGACGTCCTTAAAGTCCGCAGGGGGCAACTCCTACATTTTAATACGAAGGAGTTAATCTCCGGATTTAAAAATACAGCGAGCACTAACCTGAAGACTGACGAAATCAGGCGCATAGAAGGCAATTTCGTCCAGTATCTTTCTCCTCCTATACTCCCAGTTTAAGAATCGGTCTTCGGTGTTGTGGTACCGGCTGTCATTGCAGTACATGGGAGCGAGGACGTTGTAGGACATGACCATGAAGTGCCGGCTGTCGGCCTTCTCGGTCCCGCCTTTCTTCCAAACCCGGTGCGGGATCGAGATTGTGCCTGCTACTTTATCAAAAAATACCGTCATTATAAATTTAAGAGAACCTGACATGCATACAACGAACGTACCTTCAGCTCCCCAGATCGCTTTCCTGGGCACCTTCAAAACCGGACATCCATCCTCCGCCACCTCCTTCACAAGGCCCGCAACAACCTGATCGCGTCCCCTAGCGCTCGTCTTTCGATCCCTAGCCTCCTGGCTCGGCTGCACCTGGTTCTGCTGCTGTTGCTGCAACATAATACCCAGATGCTGCGCCCCCTGCCCAACCCCACTCCCATCCAATCCGCCTTGCTGCAGGTGCGCCCCATACCGCGCCGCCATGGCGTTCAACCCCTCATCACTCGACAAGCTGCTCGATTGTCCGCCAAAGCTCGACGCGAAGCTCGACGGTCCCCAGCTCGAGGGCGCGAACATCCCGCCCGCTGAGATCCCGCCCTGGGACGAGGGTTGCTGGTTCATCTCAAGCATGTCCTGCGCTCCTTTCGGGCTTGCGCCGGACGGCACGCCACGCATGATCGCGATAGGACTGGATCCCGTCCCGCCAAACATACCGCGCTTGCCGGGGCTGCTGGTGAGGTCATCGTCGTCGCCGGCACCGTTGCCGCCCATTATCATCATGCGCGTGAAGGCAGCCGCGGCGGCGGAGGACGCGGAGGACGGCGACAGGGCGCCGCCGCCGTAGGATCGCGGGCCGGCGGCCAAATCGAGGTCGGACATCTCAAACGGCAACTCCACGTCGGCATCCATCATGGGGTCATAGCTCGGCGCGCCGGCCCCAACGCCAGCCGCGCGGAGCCGGCCCTGCTCGCGGCGCTGAAGGAGGGTCGACAATGAGAGGTCCGGGATAAGGTTTGGTGGCGGGAGTGACTGTGGCGGTTGCTGCTGTTGGGACGGTTTGGAGCCGTCGTCACGTTGGAACATGAAGGCCGGCATCGATTGGCGCGTCCGGAGAGTGTTGCGAAGGTGGGCGGCGTCATTTGGGTTCGAGAATGTGCGGGTGGGCGCTGAGGATGGGGAGGGTGTGAAGGCGGGGGCTTTCGGGTCGAGAGGACTGCCGAGGAGAAGGTGGAGTTGCGGGCCGAGAATATCTATCACGCACATCACCATGTGTATCTCGAGGTAAAGTGACCACAAACGAGGCTTACCTTTGTGTCCTAACGAAGCCCTCGAGCTCCCCCCACTCCTCGGCCAACTCGCCTTCTCCAAAGAGAAGTAATCCGTCCCTAACGCATCGTCGCTCGTATACGGCGCCGTCAACGGCCAGCCATTCGCAACGCGCCGCCTATCAACTCTCTCAAATGCGCCAGCAGCCCCGCTCCCTGTGGCGCTTCCGACACTCCTGGGCCCACCCATACCCAGCCCTGCACCGATGGCCGAGAGCCCGCCAAAGGCGGACCCGTACCCGTACGAACTGGACATCGGACCACCATTGTTGGCACGCTGAGACGCCAGGACGAACTCGTCGTCCCCCAAGACCCAGTCGACCATTCGTGCCGAGTCAAGGTCATCGACGCTGTCATGGTGCGTGTGGGACGGATGCGAGCTGCTAAGGGGATTGGGAGGGAACGCAGCGGAGGTTACCCGGCTCTGCTGCTGTTGAGGATGGGACGCGTGGGACGCGGTGTTGAGGCGGTGCTGCTCGGCCTCCCACTTCTGGCGGTGGTGATGCTGGAGCTCATGGAGGGTCGACCGAGTCGGGGCGGTCGGTGGCGGGTCGCGGTTCTGCATTGCAGTGCGTGGGGGCCTGCTGGCTTGGGATTCAGTTTCAGTCACGTGAGGGTTTAGTCGCCCAAACCGTTTCCAACATGAAACCAAGTTGTAGCCTGACGGTCAAAGAGTGAGCGCATCCGATTGGTCCCC
Organism: Irineochytrium annulatum; assembly: GCA_027600665.1. Classification (NCBI taxonomy): domain Eukaryota; kingdom Fungi; phylum Chytridiomycota; class Chytridiomycetes; order Chytridiales; family Chytridiaceae; genus Irineochytrium; species Irineochytrium annulatum. Next base: position 3,074 of record JADGJL010000513.1, read on the forward strand.
ACACTAAATACTCGTTCATTAGTTCATTGCGAGCTGGCCACACAATGTTCTGACCGTCCACAAGTGTGACCACATCGTCAGCCATGTCACCGGAACACGAACCAAGTACCACCTTAATAGCTGGTCCAAGCTATATAAACGGGTGTACTAGTGGCAAAACTTAACCATCCAATGACCGCAGACGACTGTCGCCCTAAAAAACCATGCTTAATGGGAACAAGGGCGCAACAGGCAGTATTTACCAAGAAGGAACTTATGTATTGCTGACAGAAAAAGTGGTTTCTTAGGGAAATTTCACACCCACCTGGTAACTCAGAGCGAAGATGATTGTGCTAAGATCAGGCATTTCAGGGCGTACAGTGGACAAAAAGGATAATTCGGGACGGACCGGAAGTACGAGAACTAACGCAGGGTTCTTTTTATGTGTTTGATGAACAGATTGAAGGCAACAATAAGAAGTGCTTAAGAATGATCAATAAAATGCCGACCTTACTGTGCTCGTGATTATGATAATATTCCGCTAGGATCCAAGTCCTCAAAATAGATCTAGTTCCGCCATGCCAAAAAAAATGTAGGCTCAAATATGAACAAGTGAACAACATTTAAGGCGGAATTTCAATCAAGGCCATCACAAGATCCTTGAAGGAGCCCTTTTTTAGTTTCTTCGAAACCCTTGTTACGAGGTCCTCCCCCTTGTTTCGCTCCCTAAAGCATTGCTTCACCTTCTCCATGAAGACCCGATCCCGGTGCCGCTCCACGAGCCTCACAACCTTCCCCAGGTCCATTGTAAGCGAAAACATCGCTGCGCCGTGTAGGCAGTCGTTGAACTCGCCGGCCACGTAACCGTAGGGGTCCTCCATCCAAAGCACTGTGGTGATGTCGAATTGTTAGGCGTCGTGGTTGAGGTCGTAGATATTTCGTCTAAGAAATTACATACTTGTCTTGCATATAAGCTTCTTGGCGTCCGAGTTGAACGAGTGCTTCTCAAGAGCGTCCGAGTATCGCCGGTTACCCTCGGTCTGGTAAAAGGCGGCGATGACAGCCGAGAGGTGGCTGTGCGGTCGACTGCTTATGTAAATGAAGAACTCCTTGACCCTCTATTGCATATCAGTATAAGTGTAAGAACATGGCCCGATGGATAACTGTGGATATGAACTAACCAACGCAGACGGCTTTGGGTTCCTAGCAAACTCGCGAAAAAGCACCAAAGACTTTTCCACCGGGACGTCGTCGGCCATCGGGGTCTACAGAACACAATATGAGAATTGCGTGGCGACATATTGCGGATGATCCACGCAAACGGTGATGGAAAATACTTACATCCACCATCACCTGCACCATCTCACCCAACAAACCCCCAACCCTCCCGGCAACCTTCGTCCAAAACCCCAACCCGCCCGCTCTTGCGCACTCGTCAAGCTCCCACCGCTCCCTGCCGATCAGAGTGTCAATCACCGCGCCTCTATCCACGACGATCCCCTCCGTCGCGCTCGACAGGCACAAACACATCCACGCCCCTTCGGTGTTCTCACACATGGCCCCGCACAAGGCCCCAAAGTCCTCGAACGTCCTCGCCCTCAGCTCGCGCGCCAGATCCAACCCGCCCGTCGCGTCCGAGTACGCGGCGCAGATATCCGCCAAGTCCTGTCGCGAGCGGGACGAGAGAAGGTTGACGAGGGACTCCTCGGCGCAGTTGTGCTCGTGCATGGAAGAGAGGAGGACGCGAACGTCCCTGTGAACCTCTTCCGCGGACCGCCGCGGGGCCTGCGGCAGTGGTCCGGCGTAGCTTGCGGCGGCGGAGGTCGGGAAGGAAAGGGTTGGGGCATGCTGGTGGGTGGGCGACCCCAGCTGGCCCTGATGCAGGAAACCCACTGGCGGGGGCGTAGCAAAGGTGGGGTATGGCATGGCCTGCATCCCGCCGGCGGCAGGATATACCATCTGCGCGCCCGTTTGGCCATGCATGGTAATGGGGGAAGACGGCTGCTGCTGTTGGGCATACATTGGTTGTTGGGGATGCCGAGGCTGTCCCGATGCTGGCATCCCATGTATCTGCTGAAGAATCTGCTGAGGGTTCGGGAGGGGCTGGTTGTACATGAAGGTTGGAGGTGAGCGATCCACTTGTTGAGGCGGGGACTGCATCGGGGACTGCGGTCCAAAGTTTGAATGATGACCATATAGGACACCATTTTGCGTGCCCATCAACGCTCCTTGCTGTTGCTGCTCTTCTTCCAAATATCGTTGATGCTGCTGTTGCTGTTGACGCTGCTGCATTAGCTGCATGTGACGCAGCTGATGAAGAGTTGTTGGAGTTGAGGTGTTGTCCTGCGGAGCTAATGTCGGGTGCATCGTTTGATAGTCCGGCGGGCCCGAAAGAGTAAAGTTGCGGTCCACCGAATTATTGTGCGGGGAGGCGGGTAGGTCCTGGGATTCCTGCCTTCCCGACGGGTCTGCGGTACTTGTGGTTACCATGGCGCCAACGACGAGGGAGCCATGGCGTGGGAAATCGGTGGAGATGTTACCGATGGGAGTAGAGGTGATCGGAGAGGCGATTGCGCTGGGCCCTGGTGTTCGCCCGTTGGTGGATATAGCGACGCTGGGCGGGCTCTCAAGTGGGAGGACTGCCATGACGGCCGTTAGGAGATTTTCACTTCGCTTGATCACGCACTACTCACTGGACTCCTTTCGTTGCTGCGGAGGCGTTGGCATCGCCGACGTCGGGATAAGGCTGACCGACCGACTGGGTGGCGTGATGACCCGCTGCAATGAAACGGTAGAACCATATGCCGGCAGCCCCTGCTGCCGACAGGGCGGCGTAATGGCGGGTCGCTCCAATGAGTTGGTGTTACTTGATGCCGACCCAGCCCTTAAGTCGGACGTGTTCACGTCCAAGCGGGCCACTAGGTTGGCGACAGCATCCACGCCCCCATTCGCCACCTGGTCCCTCATCCGCCAGACCCTCAGTGCGTCAAGGCCCGGTTGAACGATGTCGGACTGAATGAGAGCCAAAGCCTCCTCCCATGTGCTCTCCGTCGGCCGCGGCACTTGGCGCTCCATCAGCGACTTTGTAAAACGATCGCACAATCCGCGAAGAGCACGCTCGTCCTTAACCTTTCCCGTCTCAACCAAGTTGAGAAGGTACGGCGTGCCTTTCTCATGAATGGTGGTAGTAAGTGATTTAAGCACTTTGTCGTCGTAAGCCTTCCGCTCGTTTATCAGGCATGATTGCAGTTTCGTCTTTAGTACCTCGTTAGCTCGCGTCAACCGCCGCATTCGCAAAATGCAGCAACCAACACTTACCTTGAGTCTGAGGATCTCGAGCTCTGACGAAGGAAACATATCCAACGCGTAGGACACCAGAAACGAAATTTCCTGGCTAGAATCTTGCTAAAGGGGAATGTAAACGACTCTGTAGGTCCCCATTCTTACCTCTGGCATCCAATCCTGGTTCTCCTTTACGTAATCTCTAAGTTTCCTTTGTAGTTGGGACAGGATGGACTCGGATATCTGGCTGAACATAACGGCGGCCTCTGCGTCCTCCGAGCTTATCGGAGTCCGATTCGCATCCGTATTCAGAGCCAGTTTTGGTCTCGGAGCCGTAGCCGGAGCCGCAGGCTGGACAGAGGCCGTTGGAGCGACCACGGCCACGGCGGGCTCCTCCTTCGGGTAGCTCAGCGTCTCGTAGTCATTTCTTGGGCCGAGGTTGTTAAACAGCGCCATCGCAAGGCGCGTAGGCGACGAGCAGGTTGTCGTTGCCAAGCTGAAATCGACACGGGATGGCTTGTCTGCTCCATTTAGACGTCCCACCCATGGTGGCACGTTCGGCTAAAATCACAACAATAGATCGTTTATTATTAAACCTAACAAATAACACGGTCAGAGCAAGGACAACGGAAATAGTGACATAAGTAGGATTGCGCAACTGCTATGGGGAATACAAATGGCAGGCATCAGGGAAATAGGAGAAGACGGAAGAACTCAAATATGAGAGCGAAGTGGCCAACCTCGAGCAACCAGGGCATCGTATGCCAAGAGATGTAGGAACAAACATGAAACAAAGCAAATATGCTGAAATGGGCTAGTCTAAACACCACCGCCCGACCGAACGGTAGAAAATTGTTCTCTCGTCTCGCCAGCTACACCCAGACTCTGGTTGTACTTCGACCTCAGCTTCTGCTCCTTTACAGCTCCGATAACCTGTTTAAGTACGTGAGCTAATATACTCTGGTGGATAAGGGCGCATTACCTCTAAGAATTCGTTAAATTCTACGACGCCTTTCTTGTTCAAGTGAACCCCGCCAACGGCGTTCTCCACGTCGTGCTTTGTCGTCTCGATGCCCAACCGCGTGAGGACCTTCGTAAGATCCTTCTCGGCAATGTAACCCGCCGAATCGTCCTTGCCCTTCTTCTCAAACCGGTTGAACTGAGAGCGGTACTTCTCCAGCTCGGCCGGCGCAAAGTGGGATCTGCTAAAGAAGGCTTCCTCCTCGGCGGTGGACGTGGGCGCCATGTCAAGGCCCATCGTCCGAAGGAATCGAATCCCATTCTCGTACTCCTTCGCTTTCCGCTCCTTAGACCAGCCAAGCTCCTCCGTCATGATGTCGATTACGCGGGGGAGGACGTCCTTCGCAGCCTTGCAGTTAAGGAAGGCCAGACGCGTCCGCCGGGCTAGAACATCCTGCAAGACACAAAAACACGCCGCGTCAATTCAAAAATCGATAACGAAAGCAGGTAGCCATAAAAAAAAAACCGTAATGCGCAACGTACCACAGCGGTGCATGCGTATTCCCGCTGGACGGCGTATCGGACCTCGGCCTCAATATAGGGGTAGGTGGAGACGAGGCGCTTCCCAAAGATGGGCCACCGGTGACCCGAAAGGGAGGCGAGGCTTGCGACGGCGAAGGCGCGATCGCCGTAGCTGTCCGCGAGGTGCTGCGCGACCTCGGTCTCGAGACCATAGGTTTGGATGAGCTTAATGAACATGTTCGCGGACCAGTTGTGGGAGCCGACGAGGAGGACACGCTCTGTGACGCAGGGTCCGGTGGGCTTCAGGTCTAGCATTAAAAAAGGGGTCAGTCAAAGCCCGTTCAAAGCATTGCGATCACTTGAACAACGTACCGTAGGTCTCAATCGCCTTGTCAATCGTCTCCTGCGCCATATTCCGGTACGTCGTCCACTTCCCGCCCGCGATCGTCAAGAGGCCCGACTCGCTAACGTTGATCATGTGATTCCGCACGAGGGCCGCCGTATTCTTTGCGGACGGGTCGCGGACGAGTGGCCGGATGCCAGACCAAGCGGCGAGGACGTCACCTCGCCTGACCTTAATGTTGGGATCAAGGTAGTTCTCAATTTCATTTAAGATCCAGGTGACGTCCGTCTCGGTCGGCATGGGGTCCGCAGAGACGCTTGTGGGGGAGTCTACGGCAAACAATACGTTCTAGCTTTCTGACCTCGCCACTTTCCCAAGCAATAAATCTCACCGGTGGTGCCGGCAATGGTGTTGCCCTGCCAAGGCAGAAAGAAGATAACGCGGCCGTCACTCGTTGACGGGTCAACTAGACCCATCCGCCTTGGGCTGTAGTAGTTGGGGAGGATGATGTGGACGCCGGCGCTGGGTGCGACAATCTCCTTCGTCTCGATACCCGTGTCCATCTTCCGAAGCCCGTCACTAAAGGGGCCCGTAGCGTTGATAATACCCTTGAATCCTGTGTTAGCCACCAGTCGGTCCGACCTTTGCCCACCTTCGCACGAACGGTCCATGTGTCGCCTGTCAGCGTATCCCGGACGACAGCCCCGTAAAGCTCCTGGTCTCCAAGTCCCGGCGCTCCAACGTGCGTTGTCCGCGGACGCTTCAGGAGCTCGATAACCTCCACGTGGTTCGCGACAACAGCCCCCTGAGAAACGGCTGTCAGGGCAATGGCGACGTTCATCCTGGAGTCGTTATGGGCACCTAGGCAAAAATTGCTTAATGCATTGGCCTGTCAGCACCGCTACGAACCATCATAATAGACCATCGCTCCAACAAGGCGATCCGTCTTCAACATCGGGAAAGCCTCCAAAGCCTTCCGCTTTCCAAGGAAGTAACTCCGCGAAAGGCCCTCGCTGCCGGCGAGAAGGTCGTAGGCTTTGGATCCGGCCCAGTAGTAAGGGACTTTCCAGTATCTGCGACGTTATTGAGCCGCTCGCTAGAAAAATCAAAGCGATCGAAATACACACTGATAGATGGGAAGCATGATGGGGAGTTGGTAGGAAAGGTACGGAGCGATCTTCAAGAAAACGCCTCGTTCGTGCAGAGCCTCGCAGACAAGTTTGTACTGCTCGTAATCTGCCTCCAAGAACGCCTTCTCCAAGTATCGGACTCCACCGTGCACGAGTTTTGTGCTCCGTGAGCTGGTACCTACACGGAAGTAATGTAAAGCAACGATATTACATGAACAAAGGTTTGCTTATTAAAGACACCTACCAGAGGCGAAGTCGTCCCGCTCGACAAGGGCCACCTTCAAACCCCTGGTCGCCGCATCCACGGCGCACCCCACTCCCGTCGCCCCACCGCCAACAACAAGCAGGTCAAAATCCCCTCCAGGCGTTGCCTGTTGCGGCTTGCCCCAGAAGGAAGACTTGGCCGGCGCAGCCTTCCCCGTCGGTTGCGACCCATCTTTGTTCAACCCCTTCAGCAGGTTCAGCATCTCCCTCCTCGTCGGCGGGGTCCACAGCGAGTTCGGGTTCGGGTCCGCCACCGCGTCCGCAATCGAGTCCGCGTGCAAGAGGTGATCCGGACTCGGGAACGGCGGGTGCTGAAGCCTAGTCGGCGGAACGGAGTTGAGGCGCCAGACGACGAGGCCGCCTCCAACGGCGGCGGCCGTGGCGCCGCTGAGGAGCAGGCGCCTCCTTGTGAACGCGAGTCTAAACATTGCGTGACAGCCTCGGCTGGCGTTTCTAGGATGGCGAAGGGTCGACGACTCGGGGCTGAGGGCCGCTTGACGAGTATCGATTTATGCAGCTCGATCTCAGCCGGCGTGCTGGTGCTATCCAATGTCAACCGCTGATGTCAGAGTGTCGGTGTCAGATTGATCTCGAAACGGTCGAACGTCGTCTTTCAACGCACACCCGCATGTGAAAGAATCATCCTGATGCAAGGTTGACGAAATCAATATGAACCAGCATGCATTTTTTCTTATTCATTTGTGTAATATGCTCTTGTGCTTACGATGTGGGACCTCATTGGAATCTGACAGGTCAAACTAAAAATGCTAGCACACTGACAGCATCCTCGAACAATTAAACAGACAGCCAGAGACATCTCCAAAAAAAAATAAAAAATTGTACGGTCGGTATATGGGGCAAATGTGGGAAACGAGATAGACAACCCCGTGCTCAGCTTTGCAGCCTTTCCCGAGCGAACTCGACAAACTCGTCCACAACAACCGGCCATGCTCCTGCCAAATGTTAACTTCCGGCTTATACAGAGTGCAAATACCATCGCTATCATGGTTTGAAAAGTCGTCATCAATTGTTCGGACGAAATCCAAAAACTGACGTTTGTCCCGTTAGTAAAGTAATTAAGTGAAACTTATCACCTGATTCCACGTGTCCTTGCTGATGGACTTTTTGTAATGCTCCGTCACGTACTCGACCCAGAGATCGAGGTGTTTGAAACGGCCTTCGAGGAGTAGTTGCCAAAATGCAACGGCGGTATCCAAGACTAAGGTGCGGAGAAAAGGCCATCCGGAAGGCAAATTAAGCAACACGTAAGCCAATGATCAACTCACGAAGACTTCTTTGGCTCTCTTGTCGAGCGAAGTTGAAGGTATATTGGTATATGTCTTTAAATTTGACAGGGTCGTTCAACTCCGCCCTCAATGTCGGTATCGCATTCTTCATCTTTGCCAAAGAATCACACCTACCGGAACGGAAAATAACATCAGGAGACAAGAACGCAAGGGCTAGAGCCTTACCCAAGCTTTGTCCATCCATCTATCCACTCCGGTCGCCGGAAGTCGCACATTTGCTTGCATCCCAAATGCCACGCCAGGACCAGAGTAACAACGTCCGACGGGTCCACCTCCAAGGCCTGGCAAAGGGCCTCCGTCCCCTCAATCCCGATGTAGTCTTCTTCCGGATCTGCACCACATAAGTCGTCAGCTATCGATCCAACAAGAATACCCCGGGCCTTCCGTACCCTTAAATTTGTCGAAGAGAGCGCCGATCTGGCGAGCGTCCACGGCCGGAGCTGCCGGGGCGTGCGAGGTCGCCCCGGAGTTGAAGTACGCATCGCACGCGACCTCGAGGTCCCAGCTGTGCTTCTTCAGAAAGGCCGAGGCGGTCTTGTCACTAAATGTTTCGATCAGCTTACAATTTAGGATAACAATCAGAGCGTGGGCTTACTCGGTGACGCCAGTGAAAGCTTGGAACTGCTTGACCTTCTCCCGCTGCATCTATCTCTGTGCATATGTGAGTTGGGGCCCCGTTCTAAGTGGCAATACTCACGATTGGTGCCAGTGGAGGTGACAAACTCGCGACGTTCCCACACGCCCCCGATCAATCGCGAGACCTGCCTGGCCATCCACCATCGCCGATGTCCTTCTTCAAGTCGCACACATTTGCCGTCGTCGGGGCTTCGGCGGACCCGACCAAATTTGGGTGAGGGTTGGCCTTACAAGTTATTGAGATGGAGGGCGGACAGCAAAAGTCCCGAATTTAACAAGGACATTCACTTACTCAGAAACAAAGTTCTGCGATGGTACCTAGAGCGATCGCTGGACGTGATTCCGGTCAACCCGAAAGCGGACGCTATCGAAGGGAAGGCTTGCATCAAGGTCATTAAGGATCTGCCCAACCCGAAGAGCACGTCTCTGTCACTGGTAACACCTCCGGCGGTCACAATTAGCGTGTTACGAGAAGCAAAGGCTCTGGGAATTCCTGCGGTTTGGCTGCAACCGGGGACGGAGAGCGCCGAAGTGCACGCCTTCGCCAAACAGGACGCTGGCAGCATGGAGGTCATCTTTGATTGCGTTCTCGTCCGGGGCGACGAGTTTATGAGGGCTACTAGGCTATAAGCCCCTAATCATGGACGCGTAGGGTCACGAAGTCGTATCGTATTCGGTGATGACGTACTTCGCAGGGGCCGCCACTATCCGCTCTCGAACTTCTGGTAGAACGTCGAGTTCGAGTGTGACTTCCTGAAAAATCTCCGATGTCGAAACGTCTTGAAAGCCCAACTTGCTTCGAAATAAACGCAATGATGCCGTGTTACTCATCGAGATCTTGGACGTGAACTTCCGGACCCCGAGTTCCTCGACGGCGTACCGCATCATCAACTGGACGGCGGCGAGGCCAAATCCCTTCCTCCGAGCGCTTTCCTCCGCGATCATGACTTCAAGCTCTGCGGAGTGGGTGTCCTCAAAGTCGTTGAAGTACAGATTCACGTCGCCAATAAGGCCTCCAAACGCTTTCGACGGTCCTTCGACGCGATTTCCTCCAAACTCCGCGGATACCAAGATAAAAGTGCATTTTTTCTCATCCTCGAACCATGACCTGCAGTTTGTACGGGTCAGTACAAGAAGTCCGCCAAGCTTTCAGGATGACCTCTGCATCGCGAATTCTTCGTCTATCGACAACGGCTCTGAGGCAGTCATTTCTAGCAAAAAAGGGTCTTTCATCCAACGATGGTATATCTCGACGTGCTCGGCCTTGTATGGAACCAGAATAACAGTATCACCGACAACGGCGGCATTCGCATTCCGGCGCATTGGCTCTGGCGGGCGATCTCGTGGTAATCGAAGTGTCTGAATGCGATATATTGAAGTTTGACGCTTGCTCACCATGAAGGGCACCGGCCCGAGATCCGGAGGGCAATCTCTACGTCGGAAGCGTCTGATCAGAGTCAGCCGGTCGGGTCCTAATCACCCTCCACGTCTGACGGCTACTGCCGCCGTCCTCCCGGCGACCTCCCGACCGTCAGCAGCGCCTTCATCCCGATCCGCCGCCGTCACCACCGTTGCCGCACGCAATGCCCAAGAAGTTCACTTGTATTGCCATCGTCGGCATCGTCGTGGCGATTCTCATCGTGACCGGTGTTGCCGTCACTGTGCCCCTCGTCATCATCCGCAACAAGCTGAACGATGCTGTCAATGATTTGCTCAATGGCTTTAACTCTTCAATATCGGACGGAGGGAGCTCGTCCGGACCATCGGGAACCACTTCGACCGTCGCTGTCCCCATGGCCACGGGCGCCGCCATGTTGACCCAGCATGGGCTCGTCAATCTGGCGTCTGCCACCAATTTTGGCTACTACGTGCAACCCGCGAATGTGACCAGCGGAGTCACGGGCATCCATCAACAGCTGATGATGAACACGTCGAAGGTCGTGTTCACGGAGCGTTGGGATGCTCAGGGGACGAAGTTGAAGAACGCGAATGGGACGTCAATTTGGTCAACCGAGTTCGACTACACTACTGACACCTACCGGCCCCTAACTTTGGTCACTAACGTTTTCTGGTTGGTAGTCTGCAAACTCCTTCGCAAACTTTCACCTGCTTACTTTTGATGCTTGATAGCGGGAGCGGTGCTCTTCTGCCTGACAGCCAGGCTCGCATCATTATGATTGGTGGGGCCGAGTACGACAGCTCGGAGGTAGGAACTCTCTTGAACGGCGAAAACTTGCTGCGATTTATGTCACCGTCGGGATCGCCTGGTGTCTTCGGCACCACCGACTGGGACGAGCAACCGAACAACCCGAAGTTCCAGATCAACAAAGAGCGTTGGTACCCGACTACGGTGATGCTGCCAACGGGGAACCTGCTCGTCGTTGGCGGTAACGACGGCGGCATGGAGTTCAATGCCCAGCCTAACAATACCGCTAGCATCGAGTTCGTCCCGCCGGTCCCGGGGTGGCAGAAAGAGTACGGGCTTCAGTTCTTGTGGGACACGATGCCGATTAACTTGTACCCCGAGGTCTATGTCCTCCCCTCGGGCCGGGTCTTCGCTTTTGCGTCCGACCGCAGCACCCTTCTGGACCCTCTGATCAACTACCGCGAGCTCAGGACGTGGACGGTGTCACCGACTGCCGCCCCAGCAACGTGCCTGACGGCCGCCACCGCGGGCATCCAAACTTCGGGCTGCAATAACTTGAACAGCCTGAACCAGAATGCCACCGCTAGCTCTCCGCAGACCTTCGCCTTTTTAGTGTCGAACTCAACGGGCTTGAGCCAGATCTACAGCTCCGGGACGCGGAAGTGCCTTGCGAGGACTATGGGCGACACGGGGATCATCATGGCGCCATGCAACAGCTCGGATGCCGCGCAACAATACCTGATCAGCACAACTTCGCCGACCATTTCCATTCAGACGCCTACGATGAAGACGTGTCTATCGACGAATGGAATGACTTTTATGTAAGAAAACGTGCAACAATCTAATTTCCATTAACTAATGACGTAACTTTGCAGTAACTGCGCGTCATCGGACGCTACGCAGATGTTCAGACTGACGGACCCCAACATTTACTTTGAATTCCCTCGGCTTCCAGGTAACCCCAGCTGTTATGCCGCTTGGCATTACTAACGCGTACTTCAAGGCGGGCCCTACCGGTCCTACCCTTACACCGGTTTTGGTAATCTGTTGCCGTTGGACCCGTCCAAGGACTATGAGGCCACCGTAATGGTTTGCGGTGGCTCAGACAATCAACTCGGTCCCGCGAACCTCACGGTCGCCGTCACCACCGCCGTCGGCCTGAACACCTGCGGTACGATTAAGCCCGATAGCCCGGACGCGACCTGGGATATGTCGGACACCATGCCGAGCGGCCGAGTCTTGGGAGACCTCATCCACCTGCCCGACGGCACCATGCTTGCCATCAACGGCGCTCAGAACGGCATGGCCGGGTTCGACCTCGGCCGGAACCCGAATTTTCACGCCATCATCTACGACCGCACCAGGCCCGCGGGTTCCCGCTGGATCGTCGGCAACTCGACCACGATCCCGAGGCTCTACCACTCTTCCGCCATCCTCCTCCCCGACGGCCGCATCCTGGTCGCCGGGTCCGCGCCCAACAACCCTTACGCCCTGACGGGCCAGGAGATGTATCATAACGAGATCCGCGTCGAGTACTACTACCCTCACTACCTCACTTCAGGCAAGCCGGCGCCGGTCATCGCGCCGCTCGCGTCGACGGAGTGGAGCTACGGCGCCGCGTACCCAGTGTCCGTTGCCACGAACTCGACGAGCCAGGTGCAGTTCAATGTCATCCAGCCTGGGTTCAGGACGCACTCGACGGGCATGTCGCAGAGGCTTGTCTGGCTGGTCAGCTCGGCGAGTGGCGGGGCATACATCGTGAACGCGCCGCCGAATGCGAACGTCGCCCCGCCCGGGTGGTATTTGCTGTTTGCAGGTTAGTTCTGCACTTTCCGTGGTGCCGAGTTTGAATGCTCACACGTTCTTCTCGTTTTAGTGGTCGATGGCATGCCGTCTGTCGCAAAGTGGTTGCGGTTGGGAGGTGACCCAGCTGGCTTCGGGACCTACTACGCTGGCTTCTGATTTTTTGGACAATTAGCGTATTATCTCAGTGATTCGCATGATATGTTTGCCCATATTTTAACGAGTTTTTTACACCGTAAGTAGATCATATGAACATTGACACTTAGACTGCACTCTCTTTCCTTTGCGGTGTTTTTATTTTGGAGATCCGTAATATCAGAACAATAAAGTGCCGTTCGATGTTGAACTTAGTTTGGAAGAGTGCTGCGACAGCAGGGATAGAGGCTTTACTCTGCTTGTCAGTGCTATTGTCGGAGAGAGGCCGGAAACCGACGGTCGGAAGATCTTCATAGTTGCGTTTGGCGGATCGCGTAAATCGCGGGACAAGGGGGATTTACACATCACTGAGGGGGTCGCCTGCGACAAAGGAATATCTACGCGACGCGTGAAGAGGCCACGAAGCGAGACGCCCCATCGACCCGCGCACGGTAGCCGTCTCTCCACCTCGCAGCGCCACCTTCGGCAGCGACGCCACGACGGTCGGATATATACCCCGGCACCGACAGGCCCTTAGTCTCAGCTGCTCCTCACCTCGACGCGTCGGTCTCGCGCCCGGGGCACCGTTGCGGCCTCTCAGTTGTTGTTCGACGATCTGTCTCGTTGGGCGCGTCGCGGAGCGCGTGGCAGGGCTTAAAGGAAGAACGACGTGACGGAGAACATAGTCTGTGGCGACCATGACGGAGAACACGGGGAACGAGGAGGGCGGGAGCAAGCTGGAAGGTCTGGACGGGGTTTCGCGTTACAAGGAAGGACTTGAGAGTCTCACGCCTCTTGTTTAGACTTCCGGCTGATGAGCAAGCTCGGGGAGGGCACGTTCTCGGAGGTGCTGAAGGTCAAGCACAAGAAGTCGGGAAGGATCTTTGCCATGAAGAGGTTTAAGAAGCAGTTTCACAGGTACTGGTGTAGCACCGCGTTGGACGCCCTTCGGTGTTGCTAACAAAGTGCCTGCAGCTCCGATGAAATTGAGGGTCTTAGAGAGATCCAGGCGTTAAGAAGACTAAACCCACATCAGCACATCATCGACCTTCATGACGTCATCTTGTAAGTAGCTCGGTCAGCTCGTTGGCTCTCACCCGCTGACGCCTCTATTAGCGAACCTAAGCACGGCATCCTGTCGCTCAACTTCGAGCTAATGGATTGCAACCTGTACGAGTTGATATCGAAGAAGCACACGGTGCTGACGGAGGCGAAATCTAAAGCATACATGCACCAGATATGCAAGGGACTTGAGTTTATCCACAGTAAGGGGATTTTCCATCGAGACATCAAACCTGAGGTAGGAGAGAGCGTTTATTTCCTCCTTGTCGCCAACGTAGGTTTTGACTTCAAATGTAGAACATCCTTATCAAGGACACGGTGTTAAAGATAGCGGACTTCGGATCCTGCAGAGGCATCCACTCGAAGCAACCCTACACCGAGTACATCGCCACGCGGTGGTACCGGTCACCCGAGTGTCTTCTCTGTGATGGGATCTACAATTTGAAGATGGACATCTGGAGCGCCGGCTGCGTATTGTACGAGATCTTGACACGCGTGCCGCTGTTCCCGGGATCGAACGAACTCGACCAACTGCATAGGATTCACCTCGTCATGGGGACGCCGAGTCCGAAAGTACTCAAACAGATGCTCGGGTAAGTTTGAAATGAAGAGCGTGATGTTAGACCTCGAATAACTTCCGGTCAGATATAAAGCGGATCAGCCAAAGTTTCAATTTCAGAAACGAGAAGGATCGGGGATTCGAGCCTTGGTCCCGCATGTTACTAAGGAGTGCGTGGATCTTATTCTCGCTCTCTTAGCATACAATCCAGACGATCGGTACTGTTAGGCGGCGTAATGATGTTCTAACGACGTTAATAGGATTACTGCAAGGGAAGCCCTTCGGCACGCCTTTTTCAACGACGTGAGCAGCGTTGATTTGAAGGCCTCGTCATCGTCACTGGTAGAGCCCGTGAAATACAACACCCAGGCCGTTGTCAAGAAACAGGAGGTAAGCTTATAGCCGATAAGAACCATCGTGTTAACGCTTCTTTCTAGGACTACCAACAAAAAGTGGAGCAGAACAAGAATTACATCAAGCAACAGGCGCCCGTTAAACTCCCGCCACCCTCTTACACCAATGCCGCCGCTCCCGTCGAGTCTAAGGTAAAGGCGCAGGTGCAGGAAGCGGCTTCAGCAGACGACAGCGACAACGACGGGCCTGTGACCATGATCTCTATCAACGGCCCCTCCAACGTAGAGGTCGCGGAGAAGCCTCCACAACCGACGAACGCCGTCCCCCACAAGCACCAGAACGCGGCCGGCGCTCAGGCAGACGATGCTGGATCATACCCCCAGCACTCGACCACACACCACCACGCGACCGAGAGCAGCGTCCAGTACCAGTCCCAGCAGCAGGCGAGCCACTACAAGCCCAACCCCCAACATCACCAGACCAGCCTCCCACCGCCACAGCCACCGCCGGTGCAGCAGCATCACGTCAGCAACGCGACCACCGGGGCAACGACGTACGTGGGCTCATCCAAACCCTTCGGCGGACCCGCGGCGGCCGTCAGCATCGCTGGCCAGGCCTCGGTCGCGGACGGCGCGCCGGGCGCCAACGGCGATCAGCCGGCCACCATCTCGGATATCTACAGCAAGTTCAAGCGCAAGACGGACGAGCGACGGCTGGCGGACGACGTGCTGGCCCGGGCGCGGCGCTCCAAGAAGCCCAGCGGCGGCGTCGGGATATTGGCCGTGATACGTCGTAAAGGCGGGATGAACCAGCCGTCGCGCCACCCGTATGGCGCCATGGGGATGCCGGAGCGGAGCAGCCCGACTGGAATGGGCGTCGTTGGGACGAACGGGAAGGGTAAGCTGCTGCCGAGCTTGAATGTCGGGAACCAAGGCGGCGTTGGAGTAGGGGGGTCGCATATGCAAGGGGCGCAGGGGATGAGCATGCAGCAACAGGCACCGAACTTGCCGTCGCTGTTCCAGAACGCGTCGGATATGGAGAAGGGACGAAAGTTGCCGCCGTTTGCCAAGGTATGAATCCCGTAATATGCTTATCAACCGTCCAATGCCCTTTCTTCCTTAGCAAAACACAATCGGATTGCCGGCGCTCCCAGACAAGGGCGCCGTCACGAAGCCGCAACCGGGTGCCAACTCCCAGTCAACGACTCTGCCGTCATTGCGGCTAAATAATAACAATAGCATCAACCCTGGGAGATAGTGGGAGATTAACTTTACTTTTTGGCCTTTTCAATCGCTTTTATAGCCTTTTTGTAGACCTGTATGTATAGAGTAGAAGGATCGGCTTAAATTTTTTGGCTTATTTTGATGATAGCAATAAATCCTGATCAAACGATTTTGCCTCCATTTACGAACGACAATGATGAAGTCTAACACCGCACGATGTTAGGTGAGCTCGGTGCTGGTCGAAAAGTTTACAGCATCGAGTAATGGCAGCACGAACAATCAGTCAACGCGCCACTGATTAGAACATCATAAAATGTTTATTAATGACAACATATCTTCGAGTGACTTAATGTTTTTGCATGGTGACCGTTTAAATGTCCACAAATGTAACTCGGTGACCCTCGTGAAGGCAATCCCTTCCCACAACCGCAGCATACAGCGTTCTACTCAACGCTAAAGATGGTCTCAGTCGCAACGATCTGATGGCTAGAGACATCCCCATCATCGTCCTTGAACGACTCATACCTCCCATTGTTCCCACTCCTCGCGACATTCAGCAGGTTCCGAAAGAGGCCCAGCCCGCTCCTGGGGCTTGCTGCGGACGCCGCGCCGCCTGCCCCCCCGCCCATCCCAGCCTTCGAC
>JADGJL010000514.1:0-19365 GCA_027600665.1 Irineochytrium annulatum
GGGTTGCGAAGACCGCGGGTGGAGCAAAGCAACCTGAAGATCCAATTTCGAAATCGAAGTGTTGACAGTGCTGGACTTGACAACAAAGTCTCGTGACGGCCTTCCGGCGCGTCGCGTCGCGGAAGGCCGTCGTGGGCCCGGCAAACGGAAGTGTGACCGAATGCTTGTCCGGCGCTGGCGCGCCACGACCTGCCGTGATGAGACGGCGTGTTCCCCAGTACAGCACGCTCTCCGGTCGGGACCCTTGCGTGGGCGAACAACATTGACAGGGCGGACTGGCCGGCGGGATGCCCCCAGGACGCCTTTGGTTGCGTCGGGCCAGCGTCGGAATCGACGCAACTTTTGTTAGCTCGACGACCGCGGTCGTGGCGTGCGATCTCTCCCTCGCTAATGGCAAGCCAAACATCGGAAAATGACTAACAATGGTTTTTTACTTGCCACCAGCGCGCGTGTATGCAGCTTGGATATACGTATTGGCGAGCTCAAAGTCGTGCCTCAAACCCAAACAAAGACTCTAACCGTCATCCCCTCTCTACAGCTGCAGCCCACCTTTACTCGCAGTGTCGCAAAGGGCCGCGCCGTCACGATCAGAGCGATGCGACGACGGGCTGCTTGTCTCGTCGGGGACTCAATAATAATATTTGAATGGATGGGAGCAAGATAAAAGGTGAAAAAGAACCTGCCAGTTCGAGTCGCGCGTCACATGTGCGTTGTGCGTTGCCCACACACGCAGCCGTCTCGTCGTGCACTTATCGTTATCCCTGCCGGTTTCCTGTTTTCCTCACCGGCCGGCCGGAGCGTGCGCCTCCCCCTCGACCCAGTATAAATTCTCGTGATTTCGTGGTTGGTTTTGAAATCGAATCCAACTTTCAACCACATCGCGATTTCTCCACACTTGTTCACCAACGCGAACGACTGAACGAAACTGAACGAAACTGAACTGAACGAAACGAACTACCAACATGACCATCGTCAACGCCCTCTCCAACATCGCCCAGTCCGTCATGGGCGACAAGCCCACGAGCGCGCCCGTCGAGCCGAACGTCAAGGAGGGCAAAATGATGAAGGCGCTTGCATGGTTCGGCAAAGAGGACCTGCGTCTGATTGAGGTGCCGGTGCCGACTATCACGCACGCGAAGGTGAGATCGGATCGGTTGAGATGGCGCGACTATGCGGAACCTGACTTTTTTTTTAAAATTCTTAGGATGCCATTGTCCGCGTCACGGGCACCACCGTCTGCGGCTCGGACCTTCATCTCCTCCATGGCGACATCATGCAGCTGAAGCAGGTGCGTTGTTGCTATTTGTGACGCGGGCAGCCGCGCGATGAATGTTAAAACCGTCCTCACTTGGTAGGGCGACATCCTCGGCCACGAGTACATGGGCATTGTCGAGGAGGTCGGCTCCGAGGTCCACGACATCAAGGTTGGCGACCGCGTCGTCGCTGCCTTCAGCATCGGCTGCGGCTCCTGCCGCTTCTGCCACGACCAGCTATACACCGAGTGCGACACGACAAACACGAGCTCGGTCATGGAGACGCTTTACGGGCACAAGCTCGGGGGCATCATGGGATACGGGCACTTCGGTGGTGGGTTTGCTGGAGGGCAGGCCGAGTACGTACGCCACCCGTTTGCCGACACGAACCTGTTCAAGCTTCCCGACGATATCACGGATGAGAAGGCGCTTTACCTGTCGGATATCGTTTGCACGGCGTACCACGCCGTTGTGGACAGCGGGGCAAAGGAGGGGGAGACTATTGGTATCTGGGGTCTCGGCCGTAAGTTTTTCTTCGATTGAATCCTCCGACCTTCCTTTTTTCTTAAAACCTAACTTCGTGCTGCTTTAATAGCCATTGGCCTCCACGTTGCCCAGTGGCTGCAGAAGAAGGTGAAGGCCGGCCGCATCATCGGCATCGACAATGTCCCCTACCGCCTCGAGATGGCCCACAGGCTCTTCGGCGTCGAGACCATCAACTTTGATGAGCACACGGACGTCGTCAAGCGCATCAAGGAGCTCGTCGGTGACGTCGGGCTTGACCGCTGCATCGACTGCGCCGCGTTCAGGTACGCCAAGTCGATGGCGCACAAGATGCAGAGGTTGATGGGCCTCGAGACGGACACGCCCGAGATCTTGAATGAGGAGATCAGGGCCGTCAAGAAGTTTGGGACGATCGCGCTGATTGCCGACTACGCTGGTGTGTGTTTGTTAAATAAGTTTGGTTCGTATTTTTCGAAGCTAACTAAACGTTTCACGAACAGCCACCACCAACGGCCTCCTCATTGGCGCCGTCATGGAGAAAGGCATTCGCTTGATCGGCTGCGGCCAGGCCCCCGTCCAAAAGTACATGAAGGAGTGCATCGAGATGATCCGCGACGGCACCTTTGACCCTACGACGATCGTGACGCACCGCTTCCGCCTCGAGCAGATCCCGGATGTCTACCGCAGGTTCGATAGGAAGGAGGCCGGCATCATCAAGGTGTTCCTCGAGACGCGCTTCTCGAACCCTCCCTCGGAGGGCTGTCCCAAGTGCGAGGACGTGAACACGATCAACATGAAGAAGCTGAGCCTCGACGACAAGGACGAGAAGGCTGAGGATGTCAAAAAGCCGTCGAAGCAGGTCGACGAGGCGAGCACCGCTAAGCCCGTGGCGGCGCTGGACAAGTCCGGGCAGGAGGTGAATGTCGATGAGAGCCACAAATTGCTCGGACACAAGATTCGTTTGGGCAGGGCGATGGCGCCGAAGGGCGCGAACGAGAGCTCGGGCACGTCGCACCAGACGGTGTAGAGGGTTGAGGGGATCGGTTTATGAAGGGTAAGGTGAATATGGTGTTGGATGGTGCCTTGTATGATATTCGTAGCGATTTATGGTTGCCATTTTGGTTATCTTCTTTGTGCATATGCTAGCTGGCTTGTATGCTTGTTTGTTTGCCTTTTGCCTGTTTTTCTGGCGCGCGGCGCCAAGTGTAACATAAGGAGCAGGGTATTAGAAAAGCTGTGGTAAATACCACCCAATATTATCTATATCTGTTGATTGGCGTCATATGTGAGTTAAGTTCGCGCAACCCTTGCGTTGATATAGATGATAACGACCAAGGTAGAAGTAGAGGATGAGTAATTTACGCAGGCGTCAGTCATATTTGCCATGACAGTCATGTCACCAAGGCTGAGGTCAATTTCGCTGCCAGTGCATTCGACATTCGACGACGATATGAATAGCGAAAATGATAACAACGATAAAAGGGCACACCGGAAGCTTATTATCGCCGTCGGTGGCCCCAGCTGTAGCGGGAAGTCGACTTTAACTGAATGGCTCGCGAAAATCTTGGACTGCCATATCATTCATCAGGTAGTTATTTTTGCAAACGATTTCGTGACCTGTTCGCTGTTTCGTTCCCGGCAACTTTCCTTTCTTTTCTACATTCAGAGTCCAGATCATTTTTGCTTTCCTGCATGCCGAATTTATCATTCATTACTCTTACCCATCTGCTGCACAGGATGTTTTTTACAAGACCGACGCCGATGTCCCCGTCATCAACTCCGTCCAAGACTGGGACTGCCCAGCCTCGATCGACATGCCCTCCTTCCTCCGCACGCTCCACAACCCTCCACCAGAATCCATCCTACTCCATGAGAACCGCTCCGCTATCAACCCCTCCGACGTCCGCCCGGAAACCCTCGCCCGCCTCACGCGCCTCGCATCCACCCTCCCCACACGCGACCGCTGCACGCTCCACCTCGTCGACGGCTTCCTCCTCTACGACGATCCCGCTATCATCGCCTCCTACGACGTCCGTCTCTTCCTCTCGGCCTCGTTCGAAGCCCTGCGGGACCGTCGCGCCGCCAGGAAGGGTTACGTCACCCTGGAAGGGTTCTGGAAGGACCCGCCGAACTACTTTGAGGAGTTTGTGTGGCCCGCGTATGAGCGGTACAACGCCCGCATACTTGGCGCGATCAAGAGAGAGGGTGGTGATGGCGCGGAGGAGGTCGTGCTGAGGGAGGAGGATATGAAGGTGGACCCGGAGGAGGTCGGGAAACCTGGGAGGAATTATGTGATTAAGGAGGAGGGGAATGCACCGAGCAAGCCGGTGAAGGACGATGCGACGGCAGGGAGAGGCGTTTATGTGCTGGATTCGGCAAAGATCGGGGTGGAGGAGATGGTCGTGGCGTCTGTGGAGTATATCGTTTCTCGGGTGCAGGCGATCATGGAGGATTCGGCGGCTGCGCCGTGAACCGTTGTAAACATTTCTTTTTAGTCTTCGAGCTATGGTGCATCAAGTGAGAGGCCTGACCAGGCAATAAATTCAGGAATTCTACCTGTACTTGTTCGTCTGGCGCTCCAAATGACCTATTGCTCGTCGGCATAAGGACATGGAAATTTGCCGCTGCGAAAGAACAATAGTACTGGCTGGCGTGATGCATCTGAATATAAGGAAGCTCCGGGAAAGGATTGTACGAAAGAAAGACGCTTTCAAGGAGAACAACATAAGAGTGCCAGAGTTTAATTGAGCTTTTTTCAGTACTGATCTGGAGAAGACGATAGCATTCCGAGACACCTCGACACTGTTGCCATTTGATGCTGCGCAGCGGACACTGTTGGCGGAGGAATAGTCACGCTGGTTCAAGTCATCGTAGTTAACCAGTGTTGGCTTAGGCGTTGAAATAACGTGGGCAGTCGACGGCGCATCGATGCACGCAGAGTATGGGCTGGGCGCGCGTTCAGCGTAATAATCACAGCCCGTGGGGTCGCGCGGCTGAGAATGTTGATGAGCGCTCAGGATAACTAGCCGGGACTCCGGTGGCTGTAGGGTTGCAGCGCATGCAAATACATGGGCGCGCACTGTTGACTAGTGATGGCGTTGCTGGTGCTAGGCACCGCGGCACCATCTTGGACCCCAACGATCCCAGCCTACCGGCACGCATAATTCATTATTCGCGTTTTAAGGTCACGAATTCAGTTAGAGCCCCGAGTCCGCCAAATCTGCCTCACGAAATGATCGGGGACCTGGATGCAAAGGGGTCGGTACTGGCCAAGTTAGTTGTGACAGTCCCTTCCACACGATTTCTGGTCGTTCCCCCGAATAA
The DNA here is from genome assembly GCA_027600665.1 of Irineochytrium annulatum. Taxonomy (NCBI): domain Eukaryota; kingdom Fungi; phylum Chytridiomycota; class Chytridiomycetes; order Chytridiales; family Chytridiaceae; genus Irineochytrium; species Irineochytrium annulatum. The sequence continues at coordinate 5,082 of JADGJL010000514.1, forward strand.
CGCGTCACGATATAAAGATGCTGTAGCCACGAGGGCTCTCGCCATCGCCGCCCCTTACTCCCTCCCACGACTTCCCGCAACACCCCCAATGGCTTCCGCGACGTCTTCCCCAACCGGCCTCGAGGCATTCGCGTCGACTGCCCACATTACTGACGAGCTCTCGGCCTTCGTCTCCTCCTACGCCCTCAGACTCTGGCACAACCCCACCTCCGTCCCCATCCACAACCACTACCGCCGTCGCTACACCCACATCACGCCGCCCTTCCTCGCGTCCCCCCCCTTTGCCCAAGCGCCGCAGGATTTCTCCGTCTGGGTCCACCGCGTCCTGACGTCCTCCAAGATCCCGACGTCCATCCTCTTCCTCGCCCTCTCCCTCATCCACCGCCTCCGAACGGCCCTCTCCACAGCGCCCGCGCCCGGCACGGAGTTCATCGCCTTCACGACCGCGCTGATGCTGGCCATGAAGACCCCCACCGGAGCCGACAACACGTACTCTAACGCCGGGTGGGAGACCATCTCCAAGGTGCCCGTGCACCTCCTGAACGCCATGGAGATCCACTTTGTCGTCGCGCTCCAGTTCGACCTTTGGGTCCTTGAGCCAGATTATCTCCGGTGGTTGAGATGCGTAGAGGGCGCCGCTGTCGAGCACCGACGAACTCGCTCGGCGTCCCTCGTGGACGCGTCTCGCTACCACCGCGTCATGCCGCCGCCTCTGGACGTGCCACCAGCCCGCAACATCACCCACCCTTCCTACAGCAACCAGTACTTGAGTCCACCAACTAGCACACAAGGCAGTCCTTCCGTTAGCTCGTATATATAGAGCTTTCCCTTATCCTATTCTTCCACATCCCAGCCGATTATTTATACACACGCTCCCTTTCCCCGCGACCTATTTGTACTTTTTATAAGCGTGTTAATGTGTTTAAGTTATAATATACATGTGTTGAAAGTTGATAAGTTTACAACCACACTCGGAAACCTCGCGTCGTTTCTTGCATCTGATCATCGAAAGGCAATTGACGAAACCTTGCTGGTATGGCAACGCGCATAGAAGTCGGTATATTCAGGCTCCTTAGTACCCGTAATTTGGCAATACAGTCACTCTGTATGTATTCCCTGCCTGCTGCAAGGTGAGCCTGACGCCCAAACTGCAACAAATCCGACAAACTATTAAAAATGTAGGAAGATATATAGGGAAACAACACTATTGCTATTAAGTGCAGGGGTGGTGTATACACTGCCCACCATGTGCAGATACCCGACAAATACAGAATAGAAATAAAGAAGGTAGAGAGAGAGAGTAAGTAAAAACACAAGAAATCTGAGAGAGGGATTCCAGGGGGGGAGGGTAAATAGTGAGCTCGTAAAAACATTCTATTCGTTGGCCGCGTCTCCACCACCGCCAAAGAGATGCTCGAGACTTCTCGGCATCACCGGTCCCGTCGGCCTCCGTGACCCGGGAAGACTGCTCGGATCCAGATGCCCCCCAGGGCCCGAGTGCGCGGAGCCGAGCGTCGAAACGGACGAGCGCGAGTCGTACGAGGATGAAGACGGGACGGCTGGGTTCAGGGTGGGACTGCTGCCACCGGCGACACCGGGGGTCGGGGACGTAGGCCTGCTAATCCCGTTGGCGGTCGGCGCCATCATCGAGCCGTTGGATGATGTCATCCCGTTGCCATTACCGTTCTGATTGTTCCCGCCGATCGTGGATACGCTCAAACGGGGCTTCCCGTTCGAGGGCGACACAGCGGTCGAGGTCGAATTCGAAGAAACGCCGGCCTTTTGGGCGCCGCCAGCTGCCTTCGTGGCCGCAATCTGGCGCAGCTTCGCGAAGTCGATGTCACCCGTTTGGCTGACCATAAGGGAGAACTTCGAGCGTGGGTTGTCGAGGAGCCGCAACGGGGAGTCGAACTCGACGATCTTGCCATGCTCCATAACGATGATGCGGTCCGCTTGGGCGATCATGCGGAAGCGAGAGGCGAGCACAATAACGGTCGCGTGCTCGAAGTTCTCGCGAATCGTCGATTGGATGAGGGCATCGGTATCGTTATCGGCCGCAATTGTAGGCTCTGTAGTAACACGTTGTAAGCAAGCGGCTAACCATTTACACCTTGTTAAAAAACGCACCATCAAACACAACGATTCGCGTTTTCATCAAAATCGCTCTGGCAACGCAGAACAATTGTCGCTCGGCTAACGTGAAGGTCCTCCCGTTTTCAACGATGGGAGTGTCAAGCTTTAGGGGCATCTCCTCTATCTTCGCACCAAGGTGGACGTCCCTGACGGCCTTCCACACCTCCTCATCGGACCGCGAGTCGAAAGGGTCTAAATTTGACCGAATCGTGCCAGTGAGAAGAACCGGCTCCTGCGGGATGACTGCAACGCGGCTTCGAAGGTCCGACAGACCCACGGTGCTGGTGTCGACACCGTCGATGAAAATGTCGCCTTCGACGTGCTCAACGATCCTCAAGAGCGCAACTAGGAAGCAGGTGAATACAACGACAAAACAACGCGTTGAATTGCAAGCGCTCACCAAGCAGCGTCGTCTTTCCCGATCCCGACCGCCCGACGATACCAATCTTCTCGCCGGGTGCGATTTTGAACGAAACCGACTTAAGCACCGCAACACCGTACTGATGATATCTAACAGTGACCTGCTTGAATTCGATCTTTACAAGAGTCAGAATAAGGATTAATAATATTGAAGACAATAGAATTACTCACCAATCCCCGTAAAGGCCAGTCGACGGGTGGCCGCGCGTTCGGCATAATCTCTGGCGCCTCCGTCGGCACGTGCTCGGTAAAGTTGACAACCGACGCAACGCTCGACATTCCGATGTGAACATCGCCGCCCACGCGGACGAGCCATTGGACAAAGAGAAGGAGCTGGAGGACGTTTGACACAGCAACGCCGGCGACCGAAGATGAGATCGCAGGGTCGCCGGCCACGATAGCGGCAGCGAGGTAAATGGCCAGTGAAGAGATCAGGTCGAGGTACAAGGCCTGTAGGGTCCGAATGAGCATGAGAGAATACAGAGCCTTGTGGTCGGCGTCGATCAAAATGCGGTTAAAAGCGTCGAAGCGATCCTGAGCCGAGTAAAGCCGAATGCTAAAAAGGCCCTCAAGGGTCGTTGAAAGGTGGCTGAACATAGGGGCCTTGTTTGCCGCTGAAGGAAAAATTTAGCGTCCAGGCACTTAAGGCAATACACGCACCTTCCAAGCTTCTCAGCTTTTTCTCCGCCTGTCCACACTTCGTTACAAGCACGTACGCCAGGATGAAGTACACTGGTAGCGTGAGCGAGAACCATGGCACCAACGCCGAGACAAGGATAAGGGTCCCAAGCGGGATAGGTGCGAACGAAAGTGCCTGGAGCGTTACATCTGGAAGACTATCGTCCACCAGAAAAAGATGCCTCGCGAAGTTTGACAAGATCTGGCCGAGCGGCGTGATATCGTAGAACGACATCGGCGCACGAAGAACTCGGCGAAGACACCGCTCATGAAGTGTGGTGCTCTTCTTCAGTACCGACTGAGAGAAAAGCGTGCCTCGGAAGAAGACACCGAGGGCGATTGCCGTCGTTAACGCTCCATAGATGCCAAGGTAGAACTCGACCGAGTGATTACGACGCTCGACAAGGTAGATCAACCACACATCTGAAACACATTGCGTAAGTCTACACCTCAGAACCTAGCTGAATACATACCGCTGAAGAATCGGATTCCATGGACGAGGAAAAACATTATCACGACTAGAATCCCAATAATGCGGCCATAGCCTTCCCTCAAATACATGAAATAAGCACTTGTCGGCCCAGTCGACCGCGTAACAATGCCCTTGTCCCCCTCAATTGGGGACCCGTTAAATCCGTGCGCGCTGTGAACCGTAAGCTGGTTCGCCTCGATCGTCCGCGTCACCGGGTCTTGGTTTGGGAAGTTCGCTGGCGGACGCGTCGAGTTCCCCGTCAAGACCGACAGCTGATTCCGCTCAATCATCTTTGAAATCGTGCGCTCGTTCAGCTGCGCGTTCTGAATTGATTGCTGGTTTAAAGCCATGAGTGCTCTAATCGTCAGCTGGTTCGCATTCTCAGTGTCGTTGCCGCCGGGGATCGTCGTTACGCTCGCCAGCTCAATCGGGTCCGGCATGATTACGTCTGCTGTCGCCAGCGGGGACGGCTTATGTTGGTATGCGTGCCGCATCTGCGCGAAGGGGGACCGTATGGCGGTCGTCGTCGTCTTCGGAGACTGTTCAGCAATGCGGTTTGCGACTGCCGAAACGGGCGACAACGGGTACGAGGATGGTAAGGATTGCCGAACGCTATCCAGCCGAATCTCGTTCACTGCAATAAAGACGGTGTCACACGTTGGACCATAACAAGAAAGTGTCTGAACAATTTACCTTCATCAAGTACGCCCGCAGGGTCATCCTCGATTGGGATATAATCGCTCACCCACGCCGAGAAGTTGACCTTTCTCGCCTTCAGGTTCACAAACGTCCCCTGCTCAACTACCCTCCCGTTCTTCAACACCAAGATAAGATCGCACTCGGGTAAGAACTAAATAACCCTGGTGAGATCAACGAAGAAAGTACTAACACCTGCACGACTTCAACTAACCTGCTTCTGCTGGGTGACTAAAATAACAGCCTTAGACTTAGCGAGGTTATTCCGAATGCATTCCTTGAAGAGCCTCTTCGCATGCAGCTGATCGAAATCGCTCAAGCAATCCTCCAGCAAGATCACGTCCGGATCCCGATACAGACATCTGGCAAGGGACAGCCTCTGCCTTTGGCTGCTCGACAAATTCAGCTCCGAGACCACACTCTCGTCCCCGTTCGATAACAACATAAGATCCCTCGTCAAACCGCACAACCGGACGACGTCCAGATATCGCTGCTCGTCGTAGTCGAGCCCGAACAAAATGTTATCTCGAAGAGTAGCGTTGATCAGCCATGGCTCCTGAGGGACGTAGCCGCACGTGCCATGGGCCGCGAGCGTCCCGCGCTGCAATTTAATTTGACCCATAATTGCAGCCAGGAGAGATTTGCCGGACGAGAGATCGCCGACGACCGCAATGAGCTGCTTGCGGCGGATCTGGAGCGTCAAGTCCGTAATGTGCGGGTGGTCCAGGTCTCCGTCCCAAACGAAATCGGCGTCCTTCTGCACAGCGAGTCAGACACCGAACGCCGAAGAACGACAATAAGGGAAACTCACAATATCAATAACCAGGTCCGCGTCCTCCGCTGGCGGCAGCTCCTGAAGCGGATCCACCTCGGGAAGGTTGAAAAACGCCTCCAGGTGCTTAAGTGACTCGGTCGCACCCCGCCAAGTCTTGATCGAGCTCGGCAGCAACAAGAGTGGATACCGCAGCGTGTTAAACAGCGACAACAGTGTGAATACGGAAGACGCCGGTAGCGGTCCGTTCCCACCCGGCGCAGCCCCACCCTCAACATATGCAACCAAACACGCGAGTGTGACAACAACCGGAGCAATGAAGACCACCATGCAACTCGCGGCCTTCATCATCATGCCCGCCCTCAACTCCGTCATCTCCCTCGCTCGCGCAGCGTCAATCTTCCGCACGTAATAGGACTCCCACGCGTAAAACTTAATCAGCTTAATCGCCGTTAAGATCTCCGACATCAGGTGAACGCGACTCTTGACGAGATCGGTCGAGCGAAATGAAATCACCGAGGCGCGGCAGGCAATGTGGTACTGAAGGACCAGGATACCAACGATCAAGACTAGAGCCGGGATGGCCGAGGCGCCGATGTCGTAGAACGCTAGACAGATGATAACTATATTTGGGTGAGGCCGAGAGTGGTTAGTCGGCGAAAGCACTGAAAAAAAGCAGAGAAGGCCGCATACTGGCGCATTCAGCTACGGCCGACCACATGTAGTGCATCGTGACGGTCGCCTCCGCAATCCGGTTGCATTCGTTCGCGATCAAATTCACGACGTCTCCAACACCGCCCCGGACGTAGCTGAGCCTCATCGACTTGCGATAGATCATCACCATCAAAGCGGCTCGACACTAAATCGAGACCACGGTTACCACCACCAATATCACAAAATCCACCGCGTCATTCTCACCTGGACTCCGACCTTAGTACACTGGATAGAGAGCTGATGAAAGCAAAACGAGCTGAAAGCCGAGCTCAAAAACAAAGCCAACGCCAAAACCTGGCCCCTCCATACTGGTGCACTCCTCCCGCTTTCTCGATCTCCACAATAATCAATAATCCACCTCAACACCCCAAACGCCCCAAGCCAAGTGAATAAGCCCCAAAACACCTTCCAAACGGCCAACGTCGCAAACCGGAGCCCAAACGCCCTCCTCAGCGCCTTCCATAGCTTCGGCCCAGATCTATCCGGATTTTGGCATTTACCATTCGTCTCCCCGGTGCCCCCTTCATCCGTTTTAAACCTCATGTATTTTGATCTTCTCCCGCTTCCAAACTCCTTCCCACTTCCAACACCCGGCGGGGTCGTCGCGCCTGTCGCATTCCCTTCCTCCACATCCACAGTGACGCTGCTCCCCTCCCCCACGGCCGGCGTCCCAGTTACGGCCGCCGTCGTACTGGCGGCGGCCGCGACCCTCCCGCATTCCTCCTTCCAGCTGCGCTCTAGCGCATCACCCGTTGCCTTCGCGCCCTCGGACGCCTTAAGGTGCAGCGGCACGTCGTGGGCATTCTCGGCGTTCCGGAGGAGACAGACGAGCCGGATGCCCCAGAAGAATAATAGACGATCGAGCCAACTACGCGGGGCAAGGGTGAACTTCCGGCGACGACGTTGCGGGGGGAGATGATCGTGGGCGTGGTGGGAGTCGTGGTGGTGGTGGTGGTGGTGATGGTGATGATCCGAATGGTCGCCGTCACGCGGCCTCCGCCGCCGCTTCTTCCGACGCGCCCCAGAATGCCCATTCCCATGATGCTCGAGATCAAACTCGGGCGTAAGGCGAAACCCGTCCGCGTCCGCGTCGGCGTGCAGGTCGTCGTGGGATCGCGCGTTGTCGTCCGCTTCGTCGCCATCCGGCGGCACCGTCGTTGCCTCTGTGGCCGTGGTGGAGGTCGTGGTATGGCTCTTCACCCTCCGCGGCTGGCCGTCGGACCCGTGCGCGTGGGGCGCGCCGGGCCCAGGGCTATCGGCGTCAACGTCCTCATCTTCCAGCTCCTCGTCCTCATCCCCGCGCGTAACGCGATCCGTCAAAATCGGGGCAGGCGCGAGCGCTGGTGGATCATTGAAGTGCGCGTGCCATCCTCCGGGCCGATCCGGCGACGAGGACGTGGCGACGAGCAAAGGTGCGCTAATGGCCGGCCCGCTGCTCGGCGACCTCATCGCGGCCACGGTGGCGTCGGGAGGCGACGGGAGCGAGGGCGACGTGGGCGCGCCGGCCCTAGAGGCAAAGGGAAACTTCGGATGCCTGCCGACGGCCAGCTCAACCTCTCCAAGCGGGTTCGGCGCGCGCAGGTGGCGGAGATTCTTGGCGAAGGCCGGACCAGGAAGGGAGCCGCCCGGTGACGGCAACGGTGACGTTGGAGAGCCGGTCGCGGCGGCCGGTGGCTGGGTGGGGGATTGACCCGAGACGCCGGGCTCCGTGCGGGTGTCGGATGACGCCAAGTTAGTCGCGGCTTGAGGTGACGACGGGCTCGGGTCCTTGGGCGGCTCCGTGGGCGCATCCGGCGCTGGATCCATGATGGGGGGGCGATCAAGCGAAGGCGACAAACGGGCACCTGGCCTCTTGCAAGTGGGCTGGTTGGTCGACCGCTCACTTTGGTTCAAAAAGAAGAAAAATGCCGCTAATTACGGACTAAGAGCCTTGAAGCCTGGACCGTAGCATCGATCGTCAGGGCCCAACTCACTTTATTCTTAAGTGATATTCGTTGCAGCGTCTTATCTTCTTTTTTAAAAAATAATGCAGATCGCAGTTGCAAAGGTTGCTAATCGATAAGTTGCGACACCTCCTGTAAACCGTAGTTTGCCAGTGGACCAGCAATGAATGGTTCCTAAGAGCAACAGCACAACGTAACAAATAAATATACCATCATCTGTGCGCTCGTGAAGCATTTCACAATATTCCATGCTTCTACGGCGCACAGAAGAAGTAACAACATTTTAATATATCTTGCTAAGTACCTCACGTTGGTGAGAATGCGCCACAATCAGGCATCACTGCAGGACGGAGAGCTCGATGAATATTATGTGACAGCAATGCCATGTGGAGGCGTGAGGGGGCAGTGATCATGAGTTAATGGGGCCTCGGGGGCCGAAGTGGCTCGAGAGATCGCATCCGTGGTTCACGACTCCCTCTTGCTACTAATGGATATGTTCATGTTCTGCAATTCAGTATTACGCGTGTTGCGCTCCCTTTCTCTCTAACAATGAAATTGGCTGCTGAATAAGACTTCATCCTGCAGTACAGATTCTCGGATGGATTTTGATTAAAACACATTGAAACAGCACAGTGGCGCTGCGCCTCATGTAGAAAAGCCAAGTGGCCAATCAACGAAGTCGCCGCTATTTCCGGGGCGCCACCCGCAGTGTGGCCAGGCCCAGAACCGCCGCCGCCGAACGCCGCACATTTTCCCTCCGCCCACAGGACCTCCGGGGAGACCGTCATTCGACCAGGACCCTCTTCTCCAGCTCCCGCTGTCGCCATGCAGGCCCCCGCCGCTGCTCTTGCCATGCTCTCCGACCTGGCCCAGACACCATCCGCCCTCCGCGTCGAACAACTCGTCGCCGCGGCCGCCGCCGCTGGCGCTGGCGCCGTCCCCGTCCCGACACCCGTGGCCACGTCGACCCCGACGCTCTCGTACAACCCCGTCGCCTTGCACCCGTACGTCCCGCCACCAGCGCCTTCGGCCGCCCCCGCCACCCAGGAACGCGCGGCTCCGGTCGGCCAGCACGTGTCCGGGACGACGCTCCACGTGACCGTCGGCGCCCGTGGCGGCGCGCGCACGTTCATCTTGCCGTCCTCCATCCTGTTGTCGTACCCCGACACGCTACTTGCGCGGCATCTCGCTTCCCAGCCTTCCACTGGTGCCGCGCCGTCCGAGGTCCTCTTGTCGCTTCCCAGCCGCGACCCTGCGCTGTTTGAGAGCCTCATTTTGCCATTCTATGACGACCGGGATACCGGTGTTTGGGGCCTTGGTGGCCTGGTCGGCGCGTCCGGGAGCGCCGAGGTTGGCCGCATCGAGGCGGAGTTGAAGTTCTACGGCCTGCCGAGCCCGTGGGACGTTGAGGGAACCCTCGGGGCCGTTGCGAGGAGCCTGCAAGGGGATCAGCACCAGGGCGTCGAGCTCGTGCTGAGGGATCCGGTGGGTTGGGGCGGGAGGTGCGCCGGCATGTTGAGGGATCGGATACGGAGGCTGGACGCGGAGAGGCAGCGGTGTGCGGGTATGCTGCTGAGGCTAGAGGGTCTATTGAATGCGCCGCGGGCTTCTGGACCCAAGCAACAACCGTCTCCAGCGAAGCGGAAGCGGGAAGTCGTGGAGGAGAGGGCTCTGGCTCAGGATGCGGAGGCGGAGGGTGCAGGGGACGAGGAGGAAGGAGGCGCGGACGCGGAGGAGGCCAGGACGGCAGGGAGGCAACATCCCCTTGCGTCGCTTGGCGCGAATGGGAACGCCAGGAGGAAGGGTGCCAGCCCTTCGTCTTTGACGCCGTCGCCCACAGATCCGTCGCCTGACGCTCGACCGGGGTCCGCACAGCCGCGGAGGGTCTCCGGCTCACCCGATCAGGCGGATGACAGCGGGAGGGAGAAGAGTGCAGGCGCCAGCGGTGGCTCAGCGTCGGCGAATGGGGACGTGGTGTTGAAGAAGGGCGAGAATGGGCGGTATCTATGTCAGGTGTGCGATCGAAGCTTTGGGAGGAAGAATGGTACGTTTGTTATCCTTAACCTTATGCTTGTGAAGTGGAGTACTGATGGATTGTAAACAGATTTGAAAAGACACATGAACGTCCATTCGTCCATCAAGGCCTTCAGCTGCGAGCGGTGCCACCACAAGTTCAATCGGAAGGACGCCCTCATTCGCCACTCCATCAACTGCGGTCGGAGGGGCTCTGGCGCATCTTACAGCAGCGTCTTCAGAGCGTCGGGTAGCGACGCAGCTGCTAACGGCGGGGTAGCGGAAGGACAGAACGGTGGGCTCGTAGGTGGTGCTAACGGCGAGCATCCGGCAAGGCTGTCGTCGACGGATTCGGGATCAGACTCAATCGTGGGAGCGATGCCGATGGAGCCACCGGCGGGGGTTGATGGGCCGGCGAAGAAGATTAAAATCATGGCGCCCGTTGGGTCGGCGCCGTCGGCTCCTTCTCCTGTTGTGTCGTAGATTCCCTCTTATTTTGGGCTTACAGCCTTCGCACTTTGTTAACCTAACTATGCATCCCTTTTTGGTTCTGTACCCCACACCCGAGTTCGATGAACACTGGAGAGGAGAATCACGCTATCTTGAACACACCTTGTCTGCTTGTTTGTGTTTATCGCCGTTTTTCTTTCTATTTTATTGGTTGACGGCTTCACGATGTGGGGCTACATCACATGGCTCGTGGCAGTTAACTACGCATCCGTTTTTAATGATAATTTATATGTAGAAGATGCATAGGTTTATGGCCTTGTCAGAATTGACCGCTGTCCAGGCATTTTCCAAGTGCAAAAATAACAACTCGCCCAGAATTTGATTTGCAAAATATTAATAGTAATATATACCACAAAAAGTGAAGCCTCGCAACGGGAAATGTATTAACATCATTTAATTCAAGAAATGCACTTGGGCTGCATGCATAAAATACATGTTGTCTGAAAAAGAAATAAAACTGTGGTATTGTTGCAGCTCCAACACCGATCACAGTTACCACTTTATTGATGAAAGACCATAGACATCTTTCAGCTATCAACACAAGATTCCCCCAAAAAAAAAGAAACCGAAGGCCAAATTGTTGCGAAATCCATGGAGGAGGAAAGCAAACCAAAAAAGGGCCTTTGATTGAGAAAACTCCCATATCCTCAGCTCCATCAAGGACGCCCTGCAAGACATACCTACCCGCATTTACTGGCCCCAACTTATGGTACATCCTTTTCAAAAATAGCAGGTTAGTAAGGGCTATTGTAACGGCCACTGTAATAGGACGTCAACAAGGTCGGAAAGGGTTCCGAATTTCAGGTGAACAAAATCGTCAATGTCCTAGGACTAAGACGGCACTTCCTAATATTGTTTCGTTGTCATCAAATGATCGGGGTGTGGGCATAACACATCGGCTTCGCTCCATGCCTGCGTTTTTCCCCCCCAGAACCAATCCGCTCCCGCCAGATACTACAACGATGAACTAAAAGGCTCACCATTCGAGGTCCAAGGTCTCTCACATCACAGTCGACGATGGATCCTTCCTTCGTAACAGGAAGAAAAAGTGGGAAGTCAAAAATTCGAAATTCGGCAGACGATCGCAAACGCGCGGCATCTTGAAATCGTTGCATCCTCTCCGCGCACAGAATGGCCAGCACGGAGGACAAGGCGCTCGCGGATGCGCTCGCGAAGGACGACATGGAGGAGGAGGAGGAGCTCGGCGCCGACATTTTGCGCGCGAGCACGGACGAGATCGTGAACCGCGTGAAGCTGCTGGAGAATGACCTCAAGGTTGGGATTTGAGGATATTTTGAAAGCTTGGTTGCAGAAGATGGAGAATTGGATTGAGGGAATGCGGCCGGTGGATGTGATTTCGCGATTTTGGGCCCGAGGAGGAATGCAGGAAAGGCGGCACTTTGAGGAGGTTTTGAGGGATCGGATGTATGATTGGGAATGTACAAAATGCGGAAATGCATAAATACGGAAGAAACGCGGCAGAATTCGATTTATAGTTATTTGCGTGATATCATGGAATTATCTTTTGGTCTGACATCGCGGGTTTTCAGGTCATGAAGAGCGAGCACATGCGGCTGCAACATGAGCAGAGCTCGACAAAGGAGAAGATTAAGGACAACAAGGAAAAAATCAAGCTTAACAAGCAATTGCCGTACTTGGTCGCGAACATCGTTGAAGTACGTCTTAATGCTTTTCGCGTTTGCTTTTGGAGTTGTTTGAAATGTGCTAATACGGTGTGTAGTTACTCGACATGGATCCAAATGATGAGCCAGAGGAGGATGGCGCAAACATCGACCTGGATGCGCACCGGAAAGGCAAATGCGCGGTTGTTAAGACATCAACGAGACAGGTGATGACTTTATTTCAAGTACTTACGGGAGCTTTTGTGAAATTAACAATGTATTTACGCGTCAGACAATATTCCTTCCAATGGTCGGCCTCGTTGAGCCTTCGCTGATGAAACCCGGAGACCTTGTCGGCGTCAACAAAGACAGTTACCTCATCCTTGATACCCTACCCCCCGAGTGAGTTATGGGATTGAATACTTTGAACGGCCAAAATTGCTCATGCCGCCCGTAATCGCTATGAAGATACGACTCCCGTGTTAAAGCCATGGAGGTCGACGAAAAGCCGACGGAAGACTATAACGACATTGGCGGTCTCGATAAGCAGATCACCGAGCTCGTCGAGGCCATCGTAGAGCCCATGAACCAGCGCGAACGCTTTAAGGTCCTCAACATCAAGCCTCCTAAGGGCTGCCTCATGTACGGCCCGCCCGGGACGGGCAAGACCCTTTTGGCGAGGGCGTGCGCGGCCCAATCGAATGCCACGTTCCTGAAGCTTGCGGGCCCGCAACTGGTGCAGATGTTTATTGGTGACGGCGCGAGGCTTGTTAGGGATGCGTTCGCGCTGGCGAAGGAGAAGGCACCGACGATTATCTTTATTGATGAGATCGATGCTGTGGGGACGAAAAGGTTTGACAGCGAGAAGAGCGGTGATAGGGAGGTGCAAAGAACCATGTTGGAGCTTCTGAACCAGCTGGATGGGTTTAACAGCGACGATAGCATCAAGGTTTGTGAATTCTTCCCGAAAGTCTCTGAATGTGATTGTAAAATTAGGTTATTGCGGCCACGAACCGAATCGACATTCTCGACCCCGCGCTTCTCCGTTCCGGCCGTCTCGATCGTAAGATCGAGTTTCCACTACCGACCGAGGAGGCCCGCGCGCGAATCATGCAGATCCACTCCCGGAAGATGACGGTTTCGCCCGAGGTGAACTTCGACGAGCTGTCGAGGTCGTGCGACGAGTTCAACGGCGCGCAGTGCAAGGCCGTCTGCGTGGAGGCCGGCATGATTGCACTTCGGCGGGGGGCGACAGAGATCCTGCATGAGGATTACATGGAGGGCATTCAGGAGGTCCAGGCGAAGAAGAAGACTTCGTTGCAGGTTTGTTTTTGGCGTTTGCGTTGTGAAAGTTTTTGTAACTTTGCTGACTTCTACGTTTTCCGACACCAGTACTACGCATAATGCTCTCATCGCGACGCCTTGTTCCTGGGAGTCTTCTATATCTTATTCTATTGTGATGTCGAATAAAAATACGATAAGAAAGAAAGTGGGATTGAGTATGCTAAGGCGGCCTTGGTAGTTTGTTAAATTAGCAAGCAGGTGTAACACACAATGTCTGAAACTCCGATCTCCAACGGCAAGTGTCGGTAGCGAATGAGCGACCAGAATTCGCATTATACCTGAGACAATCAGCGTCGACTCACGCGGACGCTCCGATGTTTGAAGAATTGAAGATTCAACGCTGCGAGAAAAAGGAATTCGCAGCGAAGTGAACTCGAACGGAGAGGCCCTTTCCCACCCGACTCAACATCGACGCCCCGCGAGGTGTCTGAGCCACCGGCGCCGCTCCCAAGCCGTCCCGCCGACCTCTGCCCATGAGCTCGACAATCCCGCCGGGCGCCGCCGTCCAGCCGCCACACCCGCAGGTGGCCGCCAACCCACAGCTCGTTCATCCGCACCCACCCCCCGTGACGCCTCTGGTGTCCCCAAGGAGCCTGTGCGACCTATGCCAGCTGCATCTCGGCAAGAGGCAGGAGGTGCGGCCAGAGAACGCTCCGCTGCACGACAAGCTTACGCACCAGCTTACTGTTGTCGTTCAGGCTCCTGACAATGGTTTTTTAACTTCGTTCCCTTCCGCAGAATCACTTCTGCATACCTTTTAGTGATTTTACCTAACCTGTTTTTCTCACGAAAGAGCCGAGGACCTTACTCCGTCGTCACGGCACCGCCTTTGTCTGCCCCTGCGGCTTCCAATCCATTTGCCCGGAAACCGTCACCGCGCACGCACCTACCTGCTGGCCCCTCGTCAAAGGCATCACAGCTGGCTCCGGACCGCGGATGGTGCCCCCGCCCTCCGCCCCCAACCACC
>JADGJL010000515.1:0-19294 GCA_027600665.1 Irineochytrium annulatum
AACACGACCGTTAAGCCCTCTAGCGCCGATGGTACTTGGACCGCAGGGTCCTGGGAGAGTAGGACGCCGCCAAGCAAAGAACCACTGCCGATGTTATTCGGTGGTGGTTTTTATTTATATACAAATGAGTACTTGAGGTATAAAAAAAGCCTGAAAACGGAAACTTTGTATCCTAAATGGCTCAATAGAAATAAACGTCGGTTGATTTGTGCAGACATTTATAGGTTATATTTTTTCAAGTTGTCCGCACGACAAAAACAGTTGTATTCATCAGGCAATACACCTAATATAACCAAGTACTTTTCCTTGACAGTCTAAATATCGCTTTGCTAAGATGGCAATAATAAATTTTTCAGAAAACGTATTTTCGGCGTAAAATACAGCCTGGAATCTTCGGGTTTTGGACCGTAAAGCTGAGCAACCATAAGGAGGAACACTTGCGTGTGGGAAGATAAATTTGGTAAGGAAGGCCTCACCTTTGATGATGTATTGCTAGTGCCACGGAAATCCGAGACACTGCCTAAAGAAGTAGATGTATCTATTCGTTTAAGCGACACTGTGAAGTTAAATATTCCTTTGATTAGTGCAGGAATGGATACGGTAACTGAAGCGACTTTGGCTATTGCCATTGCACGTGAAGGCGGTATCGGTATCATTCATAAAAATATGTCTGTTGAACAACAGGCTGAAGAAGTAGATCGGGTTAAACGTTCAGAGAGTGGTGTAATTACGAATCCATTCTCACTCACAGCAGATCATCTGGTATCTGATGCTGAAGAAGTTATGGCGAAATATCGGATCTCCGGCGTACCCATTATTGAAGGAGATCAGAAGCTGGTTGGTATTTTGACCAACCGTGATTTGCGTTTTATCCATGATTACGGTATCAAAATCAGCGAAGTTATGACTCGTGAGAATCTGGTTACCGCTCCTGTAGGTACTACATTGCAAGAAGCTGAAGGTATCCTTCAGAAACATAAGATTGAGAAACTTCCATTAGTTGATGAGACGAACACGTTGAAAGGTCTTATCACTATTAAAGATATTGAGAAAGCCATTCAATTCCCTCATGCAGCCAAAGATGCTCAAGGTCGTTTGTTGGTTGGTGCAGCGATTGGTATCTCCAAGGACACCTTTGAACGTGCGGATGCTTTGGTACAAGCTGGTGTTGATTTGATTACGGTAGACTCGGCTCACGGACACCACATTAATATCATTGAAGCAGTACGTCAGCTTCGCGAACGTTTCCCTAGCCTGACCATCGTTGCAGGTAACGTGGCTACTGGTGAAGCTACTCGTGACCTGATTGAAGCAGGGGCTTCGGTAGTTAAAGTTGGTATTGGTCCAGGGTCGATTTGTACAACACGTGTAATTGCTGGTATTGGTGTACCTCAAGTAACGGCAGTGTACGATTGTGCAACAGTGGCACGTGAATATGGAGTTCCGATTATTGCGGACGGCGGAATTAAATATTCTGGTGAAATTACGAAGGCACTGGCTGCAGGTGCACACGCGGTTATGTTGGGAAGTTTGTTTGCCGGTACAGCGGAAAGCCCGGGGGAAACTGAAATTTTCCAAGGACGTAGCTACAAAGTTTATCGCGGTATGGGTTCAATGGCTGCGATGAAACAAGGTAGTAAAGATCGTTATTTCCAAGATGATGACAAGAAACTGGTTCCAGAAGGAATTGAGGGTCGCGTCGCTTACAAAGGTCCATTATCTGATACGATTCACCAACTGATTGGTGGTCTGCGTTCCGGTATGGGTTACTGCGGTACAAGCAACCTGGAGCAGCTTCGGAACGATACTGGTTTTATTCGTATTACAGGTGCAGGCCTGCGTGAAAGTCATCCACATGATGTACAGATTACAAAAGAAGCACCTAACTACTCGTTGTAATCGGAAGAGAGTTAATCATTTCCAGGACAGGCTCGGTGATTTTCACCGGGTCTGTCTTTTTTTGCAGATACCCCTGTGATAGAATAGAACAAGCGGTGACGATCCATGGATGGATTAAGGCGTTGCGGCGGCTATTTGACGTGAATCTATGAATATGGTTATGAAAAGCAAATGCAGTGCAAAAAAAGGCTGCCAGCCAAACAGAAGCGCGGACGTCCTTTTACATAAGCATTCGCAAAATGCGGACTAAGTGACAATCGATAACGAACTTTAGGAGCAATAATATTGCTCGTTCGATACAGCGCATATAGCACACATCTCACACATCAAACATGCAGGTTAGGGAACAAGAAAATCGCAGCATAAGCTGCACTGAAGCAATTAACAATGCTTTGGATCGAAGGGAGTATTCATCATTGAAAGCCAAACACATGAATAAGAAGAAACGCCAAATGCTCAAAAAGAGCGTAGCCTCGGTAATGCTAATTAACATGCTTTGCATGTCTGCAGTAATGCCAGTCATGGCTGCTGCGAACGACTCCGGGCAGGTCCTGACTGCTGCAGCAACAACAACGAAGACGGAGAAAGCTTTACAGGTACCTGGGGTAGACTCATTGGGGCTTGAGGTTAGGTCAGCCGTTCTCATGGAGGCATCAACGGGTCAGATTTTGCTCAATGTCGATGCGGATAAAGCTATGCCACCTGCCAGCATGACCAAAATGATGACAGAGTACATTGTCGCTGAACACGTTAAACAAGGTAAACTCGGCTGGGACGATATTGTAACTGTTAAAAAGAATGCTGCACAAAGTGTCGGATCGCGTATTTTCCTTGCTGAAGGGGACCAACACACAGTTAAGGATCTCTATATTGCTATGGCTGTTGGGTCTGCTAATGATGCTACGGTCGCTTTGGCTGAACATGTTGCAGGTTCGGAAGAAGCTTTCGTGAAAATGATGAATGATGAAGCGAAGCGTATGGGCATGAAGGATACGTTCTTCATCAACTCTTCCGGTCTCGATCGAGCAGATATGCCTGCCGATTTCCGCCCAGCTGAAGACAAGGAAACAGTCATGTCCGCACTGGATGCTGCAATTCTATGCAGATATATCATCATGGATCACTCAGACTACAAAGATTTTACAACCATTCAATCCTATAAGTTCCGTCCCAATGATAAAGCCCCAATTATCAATTATAACTGGATGCTGGAAGCGAATAAAAATATAACCAACTTCAAAAGCTATGCCTATGAAGGTCTGGATGGAATGAAAACAGGCCATACCACGAACGCAGGTAATAACTTTACAGGTACAGCGGAACGTAACGGTATGCGTCTAATTAGTGTTGTTATGGGCACAGATTCGGAATCCGCACGTTTCAGAGAAACTAAAAAGGTATTGGACTTTGGATTTAACAACTTTGAAGTGAAGCAGGCTGTCGCAGGCAAAACCAAAGTGACGGGCTGGGAAGCTGTACCTTTGAAAAAAGGTAAAGAAACAACTGTTCCTGTCGTAACAGATAATGCGGTAAGTTTCGTTGTACCCAAAGGTACTCAGAACCTGGATGTGACGTTCAAAGCCAACGTAACTGAGGCTGACAAGCTGGTAGCACCAATCAAGGCAGGTACGAAGGTTGGTACAGTAACGTATACGTACAAAGCAGATGGAATTGAGCCTCAGGAAAAAACAGTGAACTTGATCACAGCGGAAGAGGCTGATAAAGGCGGATGGTTCCGTTTGTTCTTCCGAGCTGTTAAGGATTTCTTCGTCGATCTCTTTGACGGGATCAAAAACCTGTTCTAGTTTATAGAATATTTTTTGTAAAAGAGTATGATCGTGAATTGGATGATATGTGGTTATATCATTGTCATTGCCAGAATACAAGTTATTCGACCGGATGGATTGTATATTTACAATTTTTCCGGTAAAATATCAAGTTAGAATTCACGTATAATGAAGCGGAAAATTCCAAGGTTTTTTTACCTGGTGGAGTGGGTTAACTGCTCTATATAAGGTAATGAACGACACATACATTACGGGCCGAAGTGTCCAAGTATCTTGGAGCACCGATGAAGGGCATAGAGATATCCAAACTTGCACCTTCCGAGCGTATGCAAGATCGCGGCTGGTATGAGAAGGGAATGTGCAAAATGAAGATCGGCGTATTAGCGCTTCAAGGGGCTGTCACAGAGCATATACGGAGTATTGAACGCGCTGGAGCAGAAGGTGTGGCTATCAAACAGGTTCAGCAATTGCATGATCTGGATGGTCTTATCCTTCCTGGCGGGGAAAGTACAACGATTGGCAAACTGATGCGTAAGTATGGGTTTATGGATGCCATTCGAGCATTCGCTGCTGACGGTAAACCGGTATTTGGTACCTGTGCAGGCTTAATCGTTATGGCTAAGCACATCACGGGACAGGAAGAGGCCCATTTGGAGTTAATGGATATGACTGTATCCCGAAATGCATTTGGACGGCAGAGAGAAAGTTTTGAAACAGACTTGCCGGTCAAAGGCATCGAGGAAACGGTGAGAGCTGTGTTTATCCGGGCTCCCTTGATTGAGCGTGTTGGAGAGCAGGTAGAGGTACTCTCTACTTACAATGATGAGATTGTTACAGCTCGTCAGGGACATTTGCTAGCTTGCTCGTATCATCCGGAGTTAACGGATGACTATCGTCTGCATGCTTATTTTGTAGACATGGCCAAGTCCTACAAACACGCGGTAGACCCTAAATAGTGTATGATGTACAACCTATGATCTCCCGGTCATCGGATCACTTCCCCAGCAGCCTTGTAAGGCCGCTGATTGGCAGTTGCATCTGAACGGATGCCTGATGTTGCCTGTATCTGCTTCATAGCGGGAATCGCAGCGGAGGGTCGCACCGGGAGCATAGGTTGTTTTTGTGGTTACAGATTCCGATAAGTATATAGTAAGGTATACACAGTAGATTTTTGAGAATCGATTTAACATAAGGCTTCACTTTGTGGGGTTATTTAGGAGGGGTATATCGTGCTTGATGTGAAAATATTGCGGAATGAGTATGCACGTGTAGAGGAAGCATTGACTAAACGTGGAAAATCGTTGGATCTTATCGCTGGTTTTACCGAGATGGATACCAAACGTCGGGAATTGCTTCAAGAGAGTGAGACGCTCAAGAGCCGTCGGAATACGGTCTCTGCGGAAGTTGCTAGAATGAAGAAGAATCGTGAAAATGCAGATGATCTGATTGTGGAGATGCGCGAAGTCTCTGATCGAATCAAAGCCATGGACGAAGAAGTTCGGGAACTGGAAGTGAAGATCAATGATCTCACCATGGCGATTCCGAATATTCCTAACGAAAGTGTACCTGTTGGAGCTTCTGAAGACGACAATGTTGAGATTCGTCGTTGGGAAGAGCCAAAATCATTTACTTTTGCGCCAAAAGCACACTGGGAAATTGCTCAAGATCTCGACATCCTTGATTTTGAAGCTGCAGCCAAAGTAACAGGATCTCGGTTTACCTTTTATAAAGGATTGGGTGCCCGTCTGGAACGTGCATTAATCAACTTCATGATGGATCTGCACAGCGATCAACATGGATATGAAGAGATTCTGCCTCCATACATCGTTAATCGGGATAGCTTGTTTGGAACAGGTCAACTGCCTAAGTTTGAAGAAGATCTGTTCAAGTTGAAAGATACCGAATATTATCTGATCCCTACTGCTGAAGTTCCGGTAACGAACTATCATCGCGAAGAGATTCTGAATGTAGATCAATTGCCGAAGCACTTTGTGGCATACAGCTCATGTTTCCGTTCTGAAGCCGGTTCGGCAGGACGGGATACACGCGGATTGATTCGTCAGCATCAGTTTAACAAAGTAGAGCTGCTCAAGCTCTCTACTCCGGAGACTTCGTATGAAGAGTTGGAGCAAATGACTCAAAATGCGGAGCGTGTGCTTCAATTATTGGGATTGCCGTATCGCGTTCTGACACTGTGTACCGCAGATATGGGCTTCACTTCGGCTAAAACGTATGATATTGAAGTATGGTTACCTGAGAGCAACACCTATCGTGAGATTTCCTCCTGCTCCAACTGTGAGGACTTCCAGGCACGCCGTGCCAATATCCGTTTCCGCAGAGAGCTAAAAGCCAAACCGGAATTTGTGCATACATTGAACGGGTCAGGATTGGCCGTTGGACGGACGGTTGCCGCTATCCTGGAGAACTATCAACAGGAAGATGGTACGGTTGTTATTCCTGAAGCATTGCGTCCCTATATGGGCGGCACAAGTGTGATTGCACGTCGCTCTTAAGCGAAAGTTAACCATCCTTATCAAGAGGAATACAACTCCAACCCGTCATTTTGAATGACGGGTTGGAGTGTTTTGTATTAAAAGGGCATTTGTCTGATATGGATCATAAATTTTAATATAAAAAAGGTTGCATTATGTTGTCGAGATATGGTATGATACTTTTCGTGGCAAGTTTATAAAAGTTAATTCCCTGGAGAGGTACCGAAGCGGTCATAACGGGGCGGTCTTGAAAACCGTTAGGGGGCAACTCCACGTGGGTTCGAATCCCACCCTCTCCGCCATACTACACTTATAACAAGGATTCGAGCGATCTCGCTCGGGTCCTTTTTTGCGTTATGCGATTGTTTAACGGAGTGATGGTACGGGTTGGTGACCCCTGTATACGTTGCTCAGTACAACATTATATTTTGAGTACGTCTGATATGTATAAAAACATCCTCATCGCCGCACTTTATAGGAGTGGAGGTGGTAAGATGAATCGCGAGTTAAACATCGATCAGACAGAGCTTGTAGGGGCTTGGCAAGAGCGTTTGCCTCAAGTCTTGAATGTGGGTGATCAGGCTCAAGTAATGGCGGATGAGGCCGATCAGCAGGCCATTCGGATACACATTGCGACAGCAGGTCATGAGATGTATTCTTTTGATTTCAAATGTGAGTATGTGGATTCCCGTGAAGTCAGTGTCCAGCTGATTGATGTGGAACGGGATGGACGAACGACAGATGAGCGTACAGAGCCAATTCAGGAACTGGCCCACGATTATACAAGGCACATTCACGAATGTGCTCAGTCGTTACAATCCCAGACGCGACAATAGTTTGAAACCTCAAGGAGTGAACACATTTGACTAAAGCCAAAGCGGGAGTAGACAAAAACCTGCAAAATGTAGTTGATGATCTGGAGCAGCCAGCCGTAAACAGTCACCATGCCCAGCAAATTCAGCAAGATATCAATGATCGCCGTCATCAGGATGCACTAAATCATGATAAAACGGAAGATAGGGACCCATCCCATTCCTAACATTGATGAGGGGGCAACATTATGAGCAAACCGAAAACAATTCCTGTACCGGAAGCGCAAGCTGCCGAACAGCATCATCATTCATCCAAACGTTCTTCCATGCAGGAGCCATTATCCGGTTCCAAAAAAGTAAAAAATCAAAATCATGTGGATCATTTGAATCCCCAAGGTTAATAGAAGAAACAGATTCACGCAAAAGTCCCTTGTTACCTAACAGGGGGCTTTTGCGTATTCATACATATACAAAGACAGGCACATGGTTATTTCCAAACCTCACGTAGGTCTTTGTAGCCATTTTAAAGAGGAAAGATCACATTTTTCCCAAATTAGGTTTCAGTATCTGGTGATATGGTATATCATTGATATTGAATTACTTTTTTTGGGGTTATCACGAGAGGAGAGAAACAAATGACTAAACGTATGGGGGCGCTTCTTCTTACGTTGCTGTTGACCGTATCCATGGCCTTGACAGCATGTAGCAGCAAGCAGGAACCAAAAGAGGCATTGAAGACGGCTGCGGCCAATGCTTCCAAATTAACTTCGTATGAAATGAGTTCCAACTTCACTATTAATGAATTGAGCTATAAACCTGGGGATGCATCTCAAACGGATCCGAGCATGACTCAGTTTATGAGCATGTTGAAGGATGCTCAGTTGAATGTAACAGGTGTATACCAAAGTGAGCCAATGCAGACAGAGATGACTCTTGGCATTGAACTTAAAGGCGATATGGGTATGACCTTTACCATTCCAATGGTGATGACGGCTGAGAAGCTCTATGTGAAAGTGCCGAATATTCCGTTCTTCCCGATTCCGGAGAACGTTGTTGGCAAATTCCTGGAACTTGATCTGAAAGAACTGGCTGAGCAAGAGGGTACGGAGTGGAACCCGGATGCTATGGACGCAGCCAAAACTCAAAAGCTGAGCAACGAAGTCATGGACGCAGTCCTGAGCGAATACGATCAAGCTAAATTCTTCAAAAACCTGGACACCAAAGATGCACAACTTCCTGAAGGTGTAGATGCGAAGCAAGTTGTACAATTCTCGGTGAATAATGACAATGTTAAAGAAGCCGTTACTGTACTGGTAACAAAAGCTATGCCTAAAGTGTTGGATATTCTGTCCAAAGAGGAATATCGTGAAATGCTGCAAATGGATCAGGCTGATATCGACAAAGCTAAAGAAGATTTGAAAATCACTGAAGCAGATCAGGCTGAAATGGCTAAAGACTTGGATAAATTGAAAGATGTTCTGACAATCAACCAATTCAACATCGATTTCGCATTGGACAAAAACGACTTCCCTGTATATCAGAAGATGGTCGCTGATGTGTTGATCAAGCCAGAAGATACGAAAGACGAAGTGAAACTGGCATTTACCGGTTCCAATACGTACACCAAGATTAACGAAAAAGCAGCATTCAAAATCAACATCCCTACGGGCGATGACGTAATTACTATGCAAGAGTTCGAAGAACTGATGAGCGCTTCATACGGATACTAATCTCGCTGAGTTCAAACCGTCTGTGATTCAAGTGAAGGATCATCTCCTTCCGCTTGGATACAGGCGGTTTTTTATGTTACATAGCGTTAAGAGGGGATATCCTCCGAATGATTGATCTTGTATTTTTGATAGGGTGGCTAAGGTTACATACCAATAAAACCGCACTCTCTCCTACATAAATAGGGTAGCGCGGTTTTAAAGATTGAATGTGCATCATGTTGAATTGGGGATGCAGACAGCTATGTGGTGGAGCTTCTAAATTAGTTAATCCGCAAGTTCATCCAAGTCTTCAGCAAGTACAGCATAGATCTGATGATCCTGATATTTGCCGTTGATCTTGAGGTATTTGCGAGCCGTACCTTCAAACTGGAACCCGTTCTTCTCCAATACGCGCTGCGAACCTTTGTTGGTAGGCAATACCGCAGCCTGGACCCGATTTAACTTCAGCGCACGGAAGCCATAGGCTACGGCCAGTTTAACCGCTGCTGTCATTCGTCCGCCGCCCTGATAATCCGGATGGATAAAGTAACCCATATCAGCATAATTGGCAACGCCTAATACGACATTGTTAAGACTTACTTGTCCAATCAACAGGCTGTCTTTAATGGTGTAGATCCCAAATTGGTAACCTGTACCTTCTTCTGCAGCATTGACCCGATCCTCGATTCGTCGAGTCTGAGCATCCAATGTATAGAAATCATCTTCTCGCAAGGGTTCTACGGACTGGTATGGGATTCGTGTAATCTGAATCAGGTCCAGATAGGATTGTGTATCTTGGGGTGTGAGCAACCGAAGGCTTATGCCATTGGCTGTGTCATATAGGGTTAGCGCCATTACAGCACACTTCCTTTCCAATTGGGATGTTTGTAGTCGGTGATTATTTTAACTTTTGACGCAGACTTCTGAAAAATTGAGTTAGCATCGTGGAGCATTCGGGCTGAAGAATATCCGGGATCACTTCGGTTCGATGGTTAAATCGAGGCTCCTGTAGCAGGTTCATCAGTGTACCTGCACAGCCTGCCTTGGGATCAGCCGTACCAAAGATTACGCGGGGAACCCTGGATTGTACAATGGCGCCTGCACACATGGGACAAGGTTCCAGTGTGACGTACAGAGAACAATCCAACAAGCGCCAAGCTCCGATGGTCTCGCTTGCCTGACGAATAGCCACCATCTCTGCATGGGCGGTAGAATCCAGTGTCGTTTCTCGCAGATTGTACCCTCGACCAACAATTTGGTTATTTTGTACAATTACAGCTCCAATCGGCACTTCCCCAAGGGCCTCGGCTTTGTATGCCTCAGCAATGGCCTCCCGCATCCAATGCTCATGTTGAGCTTCCTCGGATAATTGTGAAAGGTCGGGCTGGAGAGAATGGTCATTCATTACAATATAACTCCTTCCAAAAAGCATTTATTCAGCGAACAGGCATTCGGGTTGTTAACATGTTGTGTATAGAAATGTGGATAACCGTATAGTTGCTCACATAGTTATAAACAAACTATCCACAAGCCTGTGGGTATGTGGACAAATACAGTGATTAATTTCATTGTAGAGTTCAAAAATGCAAAAAACAACGAATTTCGAGCTTTTCCGTCATTCGGTAACTTTTGGTCACAGGTCAATTATCCTTTTCAAAAAGACATACAAGCGTTATGATGGAGATAGGTTTTGCCATATATCGCCAGAGGGTACAAGCCGAGAGGTGAACAAAAAAACTTGTCTATTAAAACGAAATTATCCATGATTATGTCCTGCTCAGTGCTCGTTATTTTAGTGTTGAATATCGCACTGAGTTATTATACTACAGAAGAGAATCTGAGGCAGGACAGTGAAACCAAGATGGTACTCACTGCAAAGCAGATTGCAATTGCTGTCGAACAGAATCAATACAGTTCGGATTATGTAAAAAGGCAGATTGGAAACAATCTGTGGCTTGCTGCTGTCATGGCAGCGGAAGAGTTGGACCCGGATATTAATAATATCACAAATGAAGAACTTGTTCGCTTGAGTCAAAAGGTCGGCGTTTCGCATATTTCATTGATGGAGCAGACGGATGATGATATTGTGGTTAGCCGTTCATCAGATCCAAGAGAGATCGGGCTGTCCACCAAATCCATGACCTATTGGTATCAGGCGTTTAAACAATTATTTGAAAAACAACAGGTAACGATTCCTCAAGGGCAGAAGCTGGAGCATTTCTGGTCCGATGGTTTCGAGTATTCGACATCCAGTCCCTCGGATATTGATATCTGGGGTTACTACCATGATGGAAAGAGAAACTACATAATCAATCCCTTCTATAATAATACGGAAGTTGATGACTATGTGAAAATCTCTAGTCCGGATGAGATTTTGAATAAAATCCGTGAGGTCAATCCCTCCATTCTGGAGATTACAGGCATCAATCCATTGACTTTTGGCAGCCCGAACATGGGTGATGACGGAAGAGATTCGAATTTTAGCAAGTTGAATAACAGACCTATTCGGTTTGGCACGTATCAGTATGGATCTACTGATGAAGATCATCGTGCTGTTGTGCGCGCCATTCGGACAGGGCAGAATGTATCTTTTGTCAGTGAAACGCACGAACAGAAGGTGCTGAAGAGTTTTATCCCTATTTTCACACCTAATCAGTCTTCATATGTCATCAGTATTGTCATGGACTATAAGCAAATATCCTCCATGGTGTCTGAGCAACTGGTGAGCCATGCCTCAATATCGTTGGTGTTGCTGGAGATCGTGATCTTTGGTAGCTATCTGCTCGCAGGTTATATTACGCGTCCGATCCAATCCATACTGGGCAAAGTGAATGATGTAGCGGATGGACACTTTGACTTCCGTCTGAAAGTACGGAGGAAGGATGAACTCGGCCAACTGGCCAATCGGATTAATGCCATGATTCGTAATCTGGGCCATTATACGAGTCGTCTGAAACAGATGTATGAAGAAAATCGCGCGGTAAAAGAGCATCTGGAGTCCATTATCAATCAGACAGCCGATGCCATTCATATTACGGATCTTGAAGGGAAAGTGCTGCGGGTTAACCGGGCATTTGAACAATTATATGGCTTTCGAAGTCGCGAGGTGGAAGGTCGTAATCTGAAAATCATCCCGCCAGAGGCAGAGGAAGAAATGAAACGTCAGCATGCCCAACTCGTTGAGGGAATGTCTATTACGTCCAATGAAACCACCTGGATGAAGAAAGATGGGACTCGTGTAGAAGTCAGTGTCAGTACGGCTCCAGTACGAGACGAAGCTGGGGAGATTACCGCGCTCATTAGTGTCTCCAGAGACATTACGAGCCGTAATCGGATGGAAGAGCTGCTCAGACGCTCTGAGAAGCTAACAACCGTGGGCCAGCTTGCGGCAGGTGTCGCGCATGAAATACGTAATCCACTCACCACGCTGCGCGGATTCCTACAGTTACAGCAAGAGAGCAACAAGCTGAATCATCGTCATCTGGATCTGATGTTATCGGAGCTGGATCGTATCAACCTGATTGTTGGTGAATTCCTGATTTTGGCCAAACCGCAGGCGGTTCATTTTCAGAATCGGGATATTCGTTTTATTCTCGGCGATGTCATCTCTTTACTGGATAGTCAGGCGCACCTGCATGGTGTAGAATTTGTACTGCGTGCCTCATCCGATTCGGCTATGGTACACTGTGAAGAGAACCAGTTGAAGCAGGTATTCATCAATTTGCTGAAAAACGGTATGGAGGCCATGCCAAATGGAGGAAACATCCACATTAAGCTCAAACATGACGAGCAGTCAAAACGCGTCAGAATTGAGATCAGGGATGAAGGCATTGGTATCCCGGAAGAGATGATGCCCAAGCTTGGGGAGCCTTTCTTTACGAACAAGGAGTCCGGGACAGGGCTTGGTCTGATGGTCAGTCAGCGAATTATTCAATCACATAAGGGCATGATGGATATTAAAAGCGTCATGAACAAGGGAACAACGGTTATTATTGAACTGCCTGCATCCGAGCAACAACCGGAGGTTATTGAAGCAGATCAGGTAACGGATGAACCAATTACAGATGAAGAGAAATAGATGAGGTGAGATTACCTTTTGCGTATTAATAAATTTATTAGTGAAACAGGTTATTGCTCGCGGCGTGAAGCCGACAAGTTGGTGGATCGTGGGCTGGTAACCATTAATGGAGTTAAGGCTGAGCTGGGCAGTCAGGCAGAAGAAGGCGACGATGTACGAATTAATGGCAAACCGATCAATGAAAAGAGAAAACATGTATATATTGCGCTGAATAAACCGATTGGAATCACAAGTACTACTGAGCAGCATATTCAGGGGAACATTGTTGATTTTGTCGGACACGATGAACGTATCTTTCCAATTGGACGTCTGGATAAAGACTCGGAAGGTTTGATTCTGATGACCAATGACGGAGATATCGTTAACCGGATTCTTAGAGCAGAAGGACGCCATGAGAAAGAGTATATCGTCACTGTTGATCGAACGGTCACGCCGAGTTTCCTTAGAGGTATGAGCACCGGAGTTAAGATTTTGGGTGAAATGACACTGCCTTGTACCGTGACCCGGATGACGGATCGGGTATTCCGTATTATCCTGACCGAAGGAAAGAACCGTCAAATTCGGCGGATGTGTAGTGCCTTTGGCTACGAGGTTCGTAAGCTGAAGCGGATTCGGATCATGAACATCCATCTTGGAGAAATGGCAACCGGTTCTTGGAGAGAGCTCACCGCTGCTGAAAAAGCGGAGCTGGGCGGTCTGCTCGACTATTCACTGGAATAGTCGATTCGACTTTCTTTGACCCAATAGGTGAAATGGTTATTGAAGAAAATATAAAAGCAAAAGACCGCTCCCTATCGTTAGATGGAGAACGGTCTTTTTGGTCATTGGCGGCCTAGTGGCTTTTAATTTCCTCCGCCAACGGCTTTTACATTGGTATTGTTACTTTGATACTTCCGAATGATAGAAACCTCTACACGGCGATTCTGTGCCCGTCCGGCATTGGTGTCATTACTGGCAACCGGGTGATACTCTCCATAACCACTTGGTGTGAATTTGGAAGGGTCCAATTGTGTGTTCAGCAACAGGATTTTCAGGAAGTTAAGCGCACGGTCTGCACTCAGATCCCAGTTATCCTTATATTGGTTGTTCGAAATGGGAATATTATCGGTATGACCGGATACAACCACTTCGTATTCAGGAAATTCTTGCAGCATGCTTGAAATGGCTTTGGCCAGGGATCGTGATTCAGGCTTCACATCTGCTCGGCCTGAGGAGAACAGGGCGTTATCACTGATGGTGATTTTCAATTCAGACTGATTCAGCTTGGTGTTCAGCTGGTCCGAAAGGCCGTTCTTCGAGATATACTGGTCAAGCCGTTTCTTGAGCTTCTCCAGATCTTCCTGCTCTTTTTGAGCCATTTGTGCATCCGTAATCTGAGCTGGTGTTTTTTTGGTTATTTCTGTAGGTTCCTGTTTGTTCTTACCCAAGTCAACACCTGGCGTATCCGGATTCATGGACGTATGATCCAGAATACCAGAGCCTCCATTCAATGCACTACTTAGTGCGGAAGCCATCTGCTCGAACTTGGCCGCATCGAGTGAACTCATGGAGAACAACGTGATAAACAGGGCAAGCAACAAGGTCATCAAGTCAGAATAGGGAAGCAACCAGCTCTCGTCTATATGTTCTTCATGTGGTTCGTGCTTTTTAGCCTTTTTCACCTGATGATCCCTCCTTCTCTTCCAGTTGTTTGCGTTCGGAAGGTGTCAGGAATACGGATAACTTTTGATTGATGGCAATGGTGGATACACCAGATTGTATGGATAACAACCCTTCAACCATCATCAGCTTGATCTCCATTTCTTGCTTGGACATCCGCTTCAGTTTGTTAGACATCGGGTGCCATAACACGTAACCACTAAATATACCAAGGAGTGTTGCGATAAATGCTGCCGCAATCGCATGGGAGAGTTTCTCCATGTCACTGAGATCGGCAAGTGCTGCGATGAGGCCTACAACGGCCCCGAGAACCCCGAGCGTTGGCGCGTACATCCCCGCCTGGGCGAAGATCAAGGCACCGCCGCGGTGGCGCTCCTCTGTAGCATGAATATCTTCCATCAGTACATCACTTACAAATTCCTGATCGTTGCCGTCGATAATCATACGCATACCGCCACGAAGGAACTGATCGTCAATCTCTTCTACTTTTGATTCCAGTGCAAGCAAACCTTCACGACGGGTAGTGGAAGCCCAATCCATAAACGTGCCGATCAGAGACACTCGATCAATAAGTACTTGATTTTTGAAAATAATCGCGAAAAGCTTAGGGATTTTCTTAACTTCTGACATAGGAAATGCAATAAAAATGGTTCCTGCCGTACCAACAAAGATAATAACGTAGGCTGCCGGATTGTTAACCAGGTTGATTAAGGGCGCACCCTTCAGGAACATACCGAGTACAAGGGAGACCAGCCCAAAAACTAGTCCAATAATCGTTGAAATGTTCATCATACACCTCATCCATGAGATAAAATTGAATCCTTTCAAGCGGCTGTATTCGGGCTTCCGGACGAATTTTTGGCCGCAATCCGTTCAATGTTAGGCATTCCTTGCGGTTGCTAAAACAGTTCAAACGGTCATATATAGTATTTATCGACCAGAAGGCCTTTTTTTTTAAGGGCTATTTTCAGGTATAATAAGATCAAATCCGCTCCTTAGGGGCCGAATAGGAGTGAAAAGCCAATGGGCGTAAAGCATGGACGGGATTATGAAGGAATTTTGACAGATCTGACAACGGCAATTGGACGCATACCGGATCGGTATGTTTTCTTTGAAATGGACGCGGAAGAGTGGGAGAGACTTGCTGCACCTGAGCAACTTGAAGTGGATGAGGCGTTGGCGGAAGATTTGTTCTATGCACTGGGCGAAGAGTCTGTGATTCCGGTTGGAAGTGGCGTGGTCATCCATGATAAGGAACAGCACCGCATTCATATTCTGATCGGGGAAGAAGAGTTAACATTTGTACCTTTAATCTAGTGTATATACATGCATTTTAAGGTGTATGAATGGAACTGGAATTTTCCATAAAGCCTTATGGTTAGTGGTTCTACGCCATATAAGTTGATTGGATTTTGAAGCTTGTCCGTGGTAAGATGTTACTCGTGAAATGGGCTGATCACATGGCGATGAGCCTGGCCTTTGAGGTTGCTGACGATAGCGCCGAAGGTGTTGGTGGTTATACGGACGCACGTCTGTAATGTACCATCCTATGGGGAGGAAGATAACGCATGGTTTTTTCGCAAGAGGAAGTCGAAGCTCATCTGGGAAGGCTGGAAGGCTGGGAACTGGAAGAGGGACGGTGGATTGTACGCAAATTTGTGTTCTCCAACTACATGAAAGGGATTGCATTTGTGGATGAGGTCGCTGCGATCTCGGAAGCGTTCAATCATCATCCTTTTATTACGATTGACTATACAACGGTTACGCTGCGTCTCACGTCATGGGATGCGGGCGGTATTACATCTGTAGATATTAAGGAAGCAGGGCAGTACAACGAAGCTTATGACAAAATGAGGTCGGAATAACGAAGTTGGTTATTATCGCGCGGCCGGAAGTGAGTGAACCCATACATGTCAGACTATAATCAGGAACAACCTCTTATTGCTGTCGTAGGCAGTCTCAATATGGATCTCGTGGTGAAGACAGATACGATTCCGGAAGAGGGAGAGACAGTGAGCGGTGAGGAACTCCACTATCTCGCTGGCGGCAAAGGCGCAAATCAAGCTGTCGCTGCTGCGCGTCTGGGTGGACAGACCACAATGATTGGTGCGGTGGGATCGGATAGTTTTGGCGAACGTCTGCTGCACAGTCTGACGGAAAGTGGTGCAGATGTCTCGCAGGTTCGCAGATTGGAAGACACGGTTACAGGGACAGCTTCCATCTGGCTCTCTCGGGGAGACAACCGGATTATCGTTATTCCTGGTGCGAATGGGCAAGTAGTGCCTGAGATGCTGGAAGAAGCGGATACGGTAAAAAGCCTGACTGCAGCCGCAGCGGTGCTGCTACAGCTGGAGATCCCGCTGCCAGCGGTTACCCGCGCCGCCCAACTGGCGGCTGAAGGCAGCGCACTGGTGGTGCTCAACCCGGCTCCCGCGGTGCCGGGTCTGCCCCAGGAGCTCCTGCGGTGCGTCGACGTTGTCACGCCGAACCGCAGTGAGCTTGCCGTGCTGACCGGCCGGGATCATCTCCGGCCGGAAGACCTGGATGCGGCGGTCGCAGAGCTCGCCGCATCCCTCGGGGCCGCTGTCGTCACGACGCTTGGCCCCGAGGGGGCTGTGTACGCGGCGGCGCCTGGTGGCCGCGTACAGGCAGGGCGTGCCGGCGCATGCCGTGCGCCCGGCTACGCCGTAAGCGCCGTCGATACGACCGGCGCTGGCGATTGCTTCAACGGCGCGTTGGCGGTAGCCCTCGCGCGCGGTGAGACGTTGGACGCGGCCGTAGGCTTCGCCATGGGTGCGGCCGCGTTATCCGTGACGAAGCTCGGCGCCCAGTCCGGGATGCCGTCCGCACGTGAAGTGGAGGCCTTTCTGGCCGAGCATGCGGCAGATGCCTAATCAATAGCATAACAAAGAGGCTCTTATTCTCCCAAAAGGGGATTAAGGGCCTCTTTGTTATGCGCGTGCAGAGATTATTTCTTCTCTGACAGCCACATGGCGATATTAGCAATCTCTTCATCCTGCAGTTTGCCCTTGAAGGAAGGCATGCCGCCACCTTTACCTTTGACAATCGTAGTGTAGATCTTCTCCAGATCATCCTGGCTGCCGATGTTTGCTAGAGCAGGTCCTACACCACCCTGAAGCTGATCCCCGTGACAGGAGATACAATTGGCTTTGACCAGTGCTTCAGCCTGTCCGGCATCCAATGTGACTTCCGGCATGGTTGGCTTGGCTTCTTCAGCCACTTCTTCTTTCCCTGGAAGCGTAAACATTAAAACAATAGCTAAAGCGCATGCTGCAAAAAATACTCCGCTCATGATCCATTTGTGCATCCCTTATGTCCCCTCCAGAATGAAAGATCATCTAACCTGAAACTATCCATATCATTATAACGGAACCTGTACTGACATCATAGCATTTTGTGGGAAATTTTTGAACTAATCACATAACAAGGCGCAAATTTGGTTGTTTTGCAATGGATTTTAATCACGAGGCCCTTCATAAACCATACAGTGAAAGGGCTTCAAGCCGCTTGGGGTCTGTCGTTCGTATGTATCCTGGGTGACAAATCCACTCTTCAGATAGACTTGAATGGCACGAACATTCCAAGTGAGCACTTCCAGATCGATCTCATTCATCGGATTTCGGCGAATAGCTTCCTGTACAATGGCCGTGACAAAAGCTGTCCCTTGCCCCTGACCACACAGCTCTGGATGCATGCCGAGGCCAATCCGGGTTACCCCTTGAAGTGGGAAGTATTGAGCAAATCCACATATACGATCGTTCTGATCCAGGACAATCGCATATTGCTCCTGCCGCAGCTGTGCATCTCCGAATTCCACTTCCAGCGCTTTCATCTGCTCCCAGGGGAGCCAGCTGTAGATATTGTAAGGCGGATCATACTGCCAACTGCAGATGAGCTCCGCATGTTCTTCTCGCATGGGTACAACGTGAAACGTTACGGGGGCTTCCTTCATACACCTGCATGCTCCTTTCCTTGAAACAGAACTCTCTGTCCACTCTACAAAAGAGATATTCATTTAGCAAGTCTCTCTTACCAGAAAAAATATGAAACAAAAGTTCCGGTAATTCCGTTTATATTATAACAGGATGGGTAAAAACATCATAAGGGCACGGACGAACGAGGACAAAATGAGCCTGTTGATGTTGCAGGATAGCCCCGAGCGTAACTTGCAATATGAATCAGGATGGAAGCACAAAAAAACCGCCGGATACATTCCTGCGGAGAATGTACCGGGCGGTTCTGTTATGCTTCTTGCTTCGTTACAGTATGGTTCATGGTTACAGTATCATGTTGCTCAGCTTGTCCCTAGTCAAGGGCCAGTGATTCATACGCGTCCGTGCTCATAATCCGTTTAGCGCCAACATAACGATTGGCCCAATAGCTTTCACTCAATGCACTGATCGTAACACCTTTGGAAGAAGAAGAGTGTGCGAACTTTCCATCCCCTACAAAGATTCCTACATGGGATACGCCTTTACCTGTAGTATTAAAGAATACCAGATCGCCAGCTCTCATTTCCATGCGGGATACGGAATCCCCCATGTCGAATTGGGAACTGGATTGGCGTGCCAAATCAATACCCAATTTGTCGAATACATACCGTGTAAATCCGGAGCAGTCAAAGCCGTTAAGCGTTGTTCCCCCACTTTTGTATGTAGTTCCCATTGCTGAATCAATTACTTTATCCATTTTTGAATCTGCGAATGCGCTACCTGCACCAAGCGATAATGCGAATGTGATGCTAAGTACAGCTGCGGTTAATTTCTTCTTGAACAAGAGATATTCCCCTTCCAACGCCTGCGAGGTTAGCTTAAGGATTCGGTTGAAGGTCCCCTAT
>JADGJL010000516.1:0-19261 GCA_027600665.1 Irineochytrium annulatum
CCCCAATGGCGCGCCCCGCTTGCCATGCGTGCCGCCCCCGGCGCCGCCCCCCCTCTCCAGATGCGGCCTTGGGGCGTTCTTCGGCACCCGCCTCCGGTCTTTCTCGCTCAAAGACGCCAGGGACGCGTTGATCAAATCCTCGGCCACCCGCTTCAAATGGCTCGCGGTGTCGACCTCCGTGAAGACGCTCGGGAAGCGGAACCTGCTCAACAGAAACGTTATTAGTCTTCATACGTAAAACCAAAAGCATAGGACGCACCCAAGCCACATGTAAAGGATGATAGCCTTGTGTGACATCTCCAACACTTTAAGCTTGTCGATGTCGCTCGTCGGCTCCTTCGGAAGCTTGACGATGGCGTCAAGCGATGACTCCCTTCCGTCCGCAAGGTCCCTCGCGAACCGGAGAGTGATAGCGGCCAGGTACGGGTCGTCCGCGTTCGTGGGCGCGGCTACGAGGACGTACCGATCCCGGAGGGAAAGCGGCAAGGGTTGAATCAAGTCCGCGATCGCCTTCTGGTTCTCGAGGTTGCAGAGGAAGTAGTCGCCGTCTAGGCGGGCCAGGTCCTCAAATTTATCCTGCGAACGGGAAGCAACGGTAAATTAGTTTTCGAAAATAGTCACGCTTAATGCATCAACAGCAGCACGTACGAGAAGCCCCGAGAAAGTCTCACCCGGCAGTTCTTCGGCAAACGCCTCGAGCTGCTCAAGCAGGGGTTGTAGACCCGCAGTCGTCAGCGCGGGGGCCATGGGAATCTCCATGCACTGCTTCAGCCGCTTAATGTCGTTATTGTTCAAGGTCGTCACGTATCCAGTCTCGTTAGCCGTCCGGAATCGCCCCGCCCGGCCACCAATCTGCTTAACTTGCGAAACGGAGAGCTTTACGTTGTCTTTCCCGTTAAACTTTTTCATGGTTTCGAAAATGACCCGGCGGATATTCCTTATAAAAAGTCAAAAGGATCACGATGAGACAAAGGAGAAATATGCTACAAAACTTACAAATTCAACCCCATGCCAATGGCGTCGGAAGCGATGAGAATATCTAGGTCGCTTGACTGGTCATTGAACAGTCTAGCCTGCTCCGCGCGTGTTTCTTTGTGAAATGAGACATATGCACAAGCGCTTTACTTAAAACGACGAAGCGAACCCACCTGGCGGCAAATTTCCATAAATTACAGCGGTCTTCGACTTCGAATACAACTCGACCTGCCTCCTCAATGCAAAAATCCTCTTCCTCGAAAACGTCACGATGCAATCACCCTTCTTGAGGTTCGTCAACGACCCATCCAACCCCTCGTTCTCCACCACCAACGGCGTGAGCCTGTCATACGTGTGCACCTCCACCTCCTCCCCGGTCGTCTCACAGATCCTCTTGACAAGCTCCACCGCCGACGCCTCCCCGCACACATGCACCTCATCCGCCTGCAGCCCCAACAGCGCCTGCGTCCACGCCCACCCCCTCTGCTCGTCCGCGATCATCTGTATCTCGTCCAGCACGCCGACCTCAAACCTCTTCGCCTGCGGCACCATCTCGACCGTCGCGCTCCACTTATCCACCCCGTCGCTCTCCCTCCGCTCTTCGCCCGTAAGGAGGTTGCAAGGTGTCCCAGCGGCGCTCATGCGCTCGTAGACCTCGTGCGCGAGGAGGCGGAGCGGGCCCGCGTAGATGGCCGAGCGGGCAGCCTCGAAGCGCTTCAAGGCCGCGTGGGTCTTGCCCGAGTTCGTCGGGCCGACGTGGCAGATGATGCGGCGCTTGCGAAGCCGGGCCTCCGGGAACCACTCGGCTGGCGTGCGGAGGTCGCTAAACTTTGTCAGGGTGTCGAGGAGGCTTACGTCGGCGTCCTTGAGATTCTCGCGGACGTACTGGTAAAGGGCCGGGAAAAGGACGCGCTCCATGTTTGCTGCAAATCAGTTATATTAAAAAATGCAAAGCACAATTAGATCTCACCCTTTTCCAACATGCTGCGCGTCGCCAGTTCGCGGGAAAGATAAGGTATCTCATCCGCCTTGAGAGCTTCGGCAAAGCTGGACATGATACCAGCGACGACGGTTTTATCGATATTTAAGCCTTGCAGCTTCTTCTTCACATATTTGGACTCCTTAAACTTATCCATGAACTTTCGGAACTCTGATACAAGGAGGATAAGCATACTTTCAAAGTAAGGTAAACGCATTGGTATTTACCAGCTTTCGCAGTCTTCGAGTCCGCAATTGCAGCCTTCGCTCCGTCCGACTTCGCCGCCGCAGCCGCCGCGGCCAGCTTTGCCGCAACCGCGCGCCCGTCCCGCACCTTCTTCGGCGGCGTCCATGGGCGTTGCGCAGTAGGCGAAGACCAGCTGACGGGATCAAAGCTCTTGTCGTTCCCCTTTCCTATATCCTTCTTTGGCCCCTTCGGCTTCCTGTCAGCCCCATCCCCCGTGTCGCTGCTCCCGTAACGGCATTTAGGTCGTTGAGTGAACATGGCAGAGCGCGCATGTGGGCAGCCGGTCGTCGCCATGGCCCAAGGGCGGTGAAGATTCCACGTCGTGAGCTGGCGGGAAGCCCCTCGGCGGCCCGCGCCGGCTGGGAACGCGGCCGTCCCGAGCAAGCAGGCAACCTGTTGGCATGACGCCCGCGCCGCCGTCCTCACGGTGGAGGTATTTGGCATGCTGTAAAGGAAAATGAAAGGCTCTGCGATTTTGACAGATCGACATGCTCACACCTTATCACAAGCCTACACCTCTCCCTTTCTCCCCCCTCGGCGACCTATCTTTGAGGACCGGTGGGGAGCATCGGCGCATGCGCGAACCCGTTCGCGACCACTTTCTCCTTCGACCGCGTCCATTCGTTTCCGTGCGTGAAGATGGAAAAACTAAAAGCTCCATGAAGGAAGCAAACATAAAAGAATGGCGTGTATTGAAAGTCCGTGTATGAGAAGCACCAAGAAAGAAATGAAAAAATTCATAGCACAAGATACATGGCAAGGAACCAAAGCGCAACGGCCGCTAAACGCCAACCACTTAACGTCAGTGCAGACGTTTTTGAAATAAAAGGATCTCTGGAAAGAGAGGCTGTTTCTTTGCGCCACCCGCATATCCGCCTTCGTAATTGCACACAACTCCCTCCCTTCGTGACAGCACCCTGTCCGCCTTACATCTTCGCCTCCCTGACCTCCCCCACCACATAACCCCTCCTCGGAAAATGGACGACCGTCTCCACCCCATCCTCACCCTTCCTCCTAACCGCTACCCTGTCCGCCCCAGCCCCCTCAACCAAATTCCCCACAACGGGCCCTTCCTTCCCATAATCGTTGGGGATCACCCTAACCCTCCTCCCTTCCTGTGCCCCACCGAGCACGCTCCTGGCGCTCCTTGCAACCTCGGTGCACTCGGCATCGGTCATCAACGCGCCTTGCGGCGGTCTCTTGTCGCCGGGCGCCGCGCCGGTCGCCAGGAGGAGGCGGGCGTACCAGGCGTGGATGTGCGGGTATTGTGCGGCGGTAAAGTGGGGCTTCTCCGTGGGTAAGGACATGGTAAACCAGACGGGAAGAAGGGCGTGGAGATCGATGTGGGTCGGGGTTGATTGATCTTTTATGGGTTTGATGAGAGTGGTTAGATATTACACAGGCGAGAGTATGGAAGAGTGGAATAAGACAAGTGCCCGCAACTGCATCCTCTCGTCCATTCACCCAAGAGTACACTCTCCCCCTCCACCACTACCTCTACAAAAGACAACTCACCAAACAGCCAACCCGTCTTCGACTGCGCCAATGACTCCTCCAAACTGGCAAAACCGGAATGGGCTTGCTCCCTCATGTAGGGCCTGGCGGCCTTGTGCTCCTCGATGGGCCTCGGCTTCGACCTTCCCATCATCCTGTCACGATCGTTCCTAAAGGATTCCGGGACGAGCTCCATGGGGATGAGGGAAGCCACATTCTATTAGGAGGAATTGAAGGGTTAATAAAAGTTGAGTTAAGCAAAAAACCACAGGCGGGCACGAAAGTAGTTAAACGAAGAAGAAAACGCGCTTCGCGCGCAAGAACGTCGGGTTTCAGATGACAAATAAAAGAACAATGTGAAAGAATTAGGGCATGTACACACCAAAAACATAAACTTGTCACACCACATGGCCGCGGCCTCGGCGCCGAACTTCCCGATCCCACTGCTCGGCACAAGCGACTTCTCGGGCCACCTCCTCTCGATCTCGTCCAGAATCAAGGCCGTGTCGCAGTAAAAGTCGCACCCGATCTGCATGACGGGGATGCGTCGATACCCGCCCGTGAGCGTCTGAGTAACACGAGGCTGTTGTTGATCGAAAGGTGAGAAGGTGGACGAGCAGAGGAACCAGAAATGCGTAATTGCGTAAATGGTCTTACCGGAACGTTAGGGACGATGACACTTCGCCATTTGAGGCCCTTGAGTCCGAGCGCGAAGGTGATCTTCTGCGCGTACGGGCTCGTGTGGTATTGGTGCTGATCCGCAGGCAGAAAGAAGAGTCGGTTTGAAAGTACGGAAGGGAATAAAGTCTTACGAAGATGATCTCGTCGGCCATGATGGGATCGCGCGTCGTTCGTTCGAGAGGAGAAGGGTGACAGCAGAGAGGTCGTGACGTTTATGAGCTGGCGCGACGGGCACGGGACAGGAAAGGATGTTCAGCCGAGATCAGAATTAAACCGAGCATGAATTGCATTGCCAGGTTTGACACAAAAGCAAGTGGGAAAAGTGGGATGAATGTTTACTGCGCGAGCGTCGTTCAAAGGGTAAATCATCGAGCATAAATTCAGGCCAGATAGACGCGTACGCGCAGCTGGCCCTTTGTGTTCTCGTAAGTGCAACCAAAAAGGAGAGGTCGAAGGACGGAAGAAGTAACTTTTATGGGAGATGGAAATCATTTGATAAGCTCCTTCCCACGGACCTCCACGCAAGATAACGGCGTCAGCGCCGACTTATGACTTAAGCCTGCATGAAACGATGGCCGTTGCGGTCAGCGAAAGTCGATTGACTCAAGCAGTTAATCAAAGGCGTAGGCTTGCAGACAATGTATAGGCGTGTTTATTAATTGTACGATTGCAGGAGAACAAAGAACTTTGAATGATGAAAATCGCCCCGCGGGTTGCGGAGGGCTGAAGGCCGATGGGGTCGCGGTTGCTTTCTGGGTCTCCCCGCCCGGCTGCGAATTCACAGCCATGGCGCCACGGTGCGTTGAACGTTGAACTTGAACGGCCAGATCGAATGCCTTGCTCGGTGGTCGGTAAAGGCCAATTAAGCAAAGGCTGATATTCACAGGATCGTGGCGTGGGCCATCGAGGGCCCTCCGAGCATCACAGGCGCCCGCTTAATGTGGGCCGGCCTAGTGCCGGCGGGACTGGCGGCGGTGGCAGCGGTGGCGACTGTGTTGACATTGGAGGCCGAGGAGGTGGTCGCGTTGGCAGGCATGTACGATTTCCGAGTTGGGTGAAGAATAGAAGGCGAGTCTGGTGTTGAAGTGCGGGATGGGCCGACATGGACGAGGCGGGGAACCTTTTATGAGATCGCGGCAACGGACAGCCTTGCGAGAGACCTCTCTGATGCCCCATGCCGAACGATTGAGCGTGGAAGCCGACACAAGCCGCCGACAGGGCCACCATCCATGCCGTTCGGCGGCCTCACGAATCACGACAGCCTCCACGCGCAGTCGCAGCCTATAAAGAGGGGTTGTTCAGGTCGTTGCGGCACCAGCATCATCATCAGCTACCTTCCCGACTCGACGACCTTCACATCTTCCCAAATACCAACCCACCTCGAGTCATCCTGAAGATGCCCGCCGCGAACCAAACCGCCGCCTCCACGACTCCGTCCGCCTCCACCGCCGCCTCCCCCGCCAACACGGCAATGCACAAGCCCGCACACGTCAAGCGAGCGCCTGTTCTCCTAAGCACCATCGGTGGTCACGCCACCATCCTTTGAGCTTTGCACGGGAGCGTCTCCAAGACCCGCGAACCGCCCGATTCGAAGCAACTACCATTTAAAGTGCATATCACAACTTACCACAATAAAACAATATTATACCCACTCACTAGTTGCACGTACTTCTTGTTCGCGTTCCGTTTTTCAAATATCCAATCAATACTCCGGATTTTTGGCATTTTCATTGCATGGTTTCGTTTCAGTATGACGGCGAGTTCGGCAAAAAGAGGATGTCGAAGAGCGGAAGGAGCAAAGGAAGATAGAAATCATTGATAAGCTCCCTCCAGCGGACCTCCATGCAAGATTATGGCGTCAGCGCCGTTTATGACTTAAGTTCACATGGAATAATGGCCGTTGCGGTCAGCCAAAGTCTAACTTCGGTGTCAGCAAGTGGCGAGAGCATGTACCGGTAGTTTGCGGACATACATGGGCGTATTTATTATTTGTTTAGAAAACAAAAACTACGAATGATAATATTGCCCCCGCCAAAGGGCGGAGGAACCTGGGGGTACATTGTTGCGTTCTTGCTCCCTGCTCCGCGCTGCGACTTTACAGCCATGGCGCCCCGGCGTGTTGAACGCTGAGCTTAACGCAAAGCCTTGCCTGGTGATCTTAATGTTGGTTTAAGATGGCTTGCATTTTACAGGATTGTCGCGTGAGGCATCGCGGGAC
Source organism: Irineochytrium annulatum (assembly GCA_027600665.1). Classification (NCBI taxonomy): domain Eukaryota; kingdom Fungi; phylum Chytridiomycota; class Chytridiomycetes; order Chytridiales; family Chytridiaceae; genus Irineochytrium; species Irineochytrium annulatum. The sequence continues at coordinate 6,594 of JADGJL010000516.1, forward strand.
CGCCGAGCATGACGGGGGCCCGCTTGATGTGAGCCGGCCTTGAGCTGGCGGAAACTGTGACGGTGGCAGAGGAGGTCGCGGTGGAACTGGAGCTCGAGGAGATGATCGTGGAGGCAGGCATTTTTGATGATAGAATTGATGAGGAAGCCGGAGTGGGAGAGAATTCAAGGCCGAAGGCGCGTTTGCTATTGAAGTGCTGGTCGGCAAGGACGAGTTCCTGGCGCCTTTATGGGATCTGCGGCTGGTGTCGTGGTAGGCGGGTGTTGTTCACGGATCGCAGTTGCCCGCAAACGTGGAGTGGAAGTGACATTCAAGCCAACAACTTCGACATGGCCACGACCCACGCCGTTCAACAACCTATCCACAACATACATTGGCGTCCACGCGGAACGAAGGCCGATAAAAGGACCTGCCGACGTCGTCGAACACCACCAACATCAAGAAACTACAGATCTCGACTTGGACGTCCTTCAGCTTGACTTCCTTCAAACAACAACCCACCTCCAACCTCGACTAAAATGCCCGCCTCAAACCAAATCACTGTCGCCGCCGCCTCACCCTCCCCGGCCGCGATCCAGAAGCCCGCACACGTCAAGCGAGCACCCGTCTTCATTAGCGCTGTGGGCGGTCACGCCAGCATCATCTGAGTGTGCTCAGGAACCTGCGTCGAAAGAACGAGGGCGCTAACGAAGATTGAACTGCAGCGTACATGGATATTATGCAGCTGACAACTCATGAATAAATGCATTTTATACCCGTTATACGTGTAAAGCGCGTTCACTTGTTATCGGAGTTATATACCAGCCATTGGAAGGCTCACTTTGTTGGAATGGTCTTTGAGAGATGGCGTCGTTACCTACATCGACGCCCACGTCCATCCTGCTGTGAGCTAGGTCTCCTTTTAATACTTCATGCAGTAAGCAGACAAGAGGAGCATTACTTTGGCTCGCAGAATATAATTTGCTGCCTAATTGGCTCCGAATTATCCTGTTGTTGACGCGGGGTTCGAACTTTGACGACGAACCCTTTAGCGGTCCAACCCCCATACCCCGATCAGGGCTGGCCGCTCATTCCCTCTCATGGCGATGAAATTCTCCCTCGGCGCCGGCCACCAAAGTGGCCGCAAGGCCCTTGTGGCCCTCAGCCTCCTGATGATGGCCTATTGGATCTTTATCTCGACTAGGATGACCGTGCTGACGGTCGAGAACGAAGTGGAGTCCGTGTCGGATACATCCTGGGAGGCCGTCAACCCGGACGGGAGCGCCGCCAGCGACGGGCACCATGCTGTGGTCGCTGGCGGTGAGAAGGGGGCAGCCGTGTGGTCGGTCCCGAGGAGAAAGGCCGAGGGCGACCCTTGCGCGAAGGAGGTGCCGGCTGCGGGTAAGGTTGGCCAGGGCCAGCCTGGGAACGGATCATTGGTTCTGGTCACGGGCGGCGCGGGGTTCATTGGATCAAATGTTTGTATTCCTAAACCTTATGAAGAAATACGCGTCGCTAACCCACACCCTGATATTACAGCTAGTAGACCGACTGCTTAGTCTCGGATATCGAGTACGCGTCTTCGATAGCCTCGTGACTGGGTCGATCCGGAACGTGCCGCTGAACCACCCCCATGTCGAATTCCGTATGGACGACATAATGGACCCGATGGCCTTGAGCGCCGCCATGGAGGGTGTTGAGTACGTGTATCATATGGCTGCCATGAGCAAGGTTGCTCCAAGCATGAAGAGCCCCGCAATGGCCAAGTTTTGCACCGAAGTGAACGCTTTGGGTTCTTGGAGTGAGTACACCACGAGGACGCCTTTCGCGTTACCAATCTTACTGTTTGGCAGATGTCCTTGAGGCTGCGAGGTTGGCCGGCGTCAAAAAGGTGGTGTACGCTGCCTCCTCCACATATTACGGAAACAACCCGCCCCCACACACGGAGACTGACGCTGTAAGTAGTGCACGCCAGCAATTCAACAACCTTTCAACTTACTTCTATCATCTGCAGCCGAGCTTCTTGACCCCATATGCCGCGTCAAAATATGAGGGCGAAATACAAATGCAGATGTTCAACGACATCTTTACAGTGCCGACAGGTGATAACTCTCTAAATCTGCAACCGAAGTTGATTCTTGATTTTTCAGTATCCATCCGGTTTTTCATGGTATATGGCCCGCGTCAGCCTAGCACCGGCGCCTACGCCATCGTGACCGGCGTCTTTGCGCGCCAGGCCGCCCTGAAGCAGCCGTTGACTATAGAGGGTACAGGCGAGCACTCCCGCGACTTCATCCACGTCCAGGACATCGTCGAGTCTCTCATCATCGCGCAGCAGGATGAGAAGCTCCGCGGTGAGGTCATCAACGTCGGAACGGGCACCTCCTACACCGTCAAGCAGGTCGCCGACCTGGTCTCGTCCGACCAAGTCCATATCAAAGCGAGGCCGAACGACCTCGAGGCTACGCTGGCTAACACGTGCAAGATGAAGAGGGTGCTGGGTTATTTGCCAAAAAAAAAGTTTTTGAAGGAGATGGCGTATATGGCCGAGGCCACGATGAAGGGGAAGATATTTCAGCAGGAGTGGTTGGATGCTCGGCTGAGGATTTCGGCGCCTTGGGTCATGCCGGCGAGGTGGCCGATGTTCCCGTGGTATGGGAGGCAAAACTCGATCGAGGGCTTGGTAAAGGCCGTGACGGCGTTGGAGGCATCGGGGTTGCAAAATACGGTGGCGCTGTTTCTTTTGGATAGCACGCATACGAGGTGAGAAGCGTAGGACTTTCCTATCCGCTCATCGTTCTTTACCCCTTAATCCAACTCGTAATTTCGCAGATTCGCATTGATGAATCACATCTACTCGCTTGTCACGTCAGGCGGTCTATCATCCTTCATCGTCGCCGCCGCGGACAAGTCGGTCGAAGCGTGCCTGGATATGAATTACCCGTGTTGGAACGTGACTGAACTTAAGCCGTTATCTCAGGGCAATCGGAGGGAGCAGTTAACGCTAGAGCTGCTGAAGCTGGGGGTTAATGTGCTCGTAGGGGATACGTAAGTCTGATGTATTGAAGCTCACAATAACTGTTTAACTTAGAAATACTGCCTACGTTCGGGAAGCTGCGAGATCGTACTCGAACGTTCGGAGCGCAGATATTGTCATCAACAGCGAGGCGCCGGTAATTCGAAGTCGTTGTCGTGGAATGTGATGTTAATGATCTGTCCACATGTACAGAAAAGCGCATTCCACACAACGAATTTCTTAGCAAAGTCGAACGCGAGGTCCATCGCGCTCTTCGAGTCGGTCGTACGGTCTGTCGGTACCTTCCGTGAGATCCTAGCCGACGGGAAGGACAAGCAGTGGAAGCTTGTGGGTTCCGGCTCTACCGGCTCGCATGACGCCGACGTCGCCACCGTTTTTATGAATGCGCACCCACCGCAAAGCTGCTCAACACCAAAGAGGGTGGGCGACGCCAGGTCGGGCGCGTGCAAGACATCGCTGGCTCTTTACGAGCCATTCTGCCACCAAATCCACGACGAGAAAATCCAGGTCGTTTCCGAGGGCGGACTTCACATCACCCTCTGCCCGTGGAATGGGCTGGAGTGTGATGTGCAGCAGAACATCCCGACCGCTTGGACGCGGTCGGGGGTATACGAGAACCAATTCGAGCCGCCCAGTTGCGACGCGACGGTGATTGAGCTAGAAGGGGCGGGTGTGGAAGGACTGGAGGAATGAGGAGGCGTGGTCTTAGTGTCTTTACGCCGCGGATTTGAGATTGCAGGTCGGGGGAAGAGAAGGGGATAATTGATGTCACCGTGTGGTAGATTGCCATGATAGATTCAAGAGGCTATGTTGCTCAACTCATCTGAACTAACGGTTACAATTTACATCTGCTTTCCCCACAAAAGCGAGCGAATTTTACCGGCTCGTTTTGTCAGTGTCAGAGAGGAATCACATATCAAAAAGCTCATAGTAGCCTTCGAGGTTGGCTGGCACAATGCACATTAGCGTTTTTTCACAGAATCCCGGCTCCTGCCTAGTGTCGGCGATGTTGGCCACATCCCGTGGCGTCATGGTGGAAGGGGGCGTCAGCATGTTGAAAACGCGGGGTGGGTTGGTGTTTCCACTCAGCCAGTAAGCTTCGTATGGACTTCCAAGCCGCCCTACCACCGATTGTGGAACCTTGCAGCGACGATGAGAGGGAGGACAACGCTGGCGACGACGCCGAGGACGGCCCCGCGACCGACGGCCTCGACCCAAACGGTCATGACGTTGCGGGCCGTCGCCTTGCTGGCCATCTTCACAGGCGCCGCGGCTGTGGATTCCACAGGGTGGGCTTTCGCGTCATACCATTGCAATGGTTGTAGCTGACCTGCTGGCGATAGGACTCGGCTAGCTCTGGCCAAGCGGATACCACCGGCCAGTGCCGCGGCGCTTCTGGGCCACCAAAGGGCCATCAGAACGAAGTGGAACGATGTCACTCAGAACGTCGACGCCGCGGGTGTTGGCCCGGCCGGCGTGACAGCCTCGCTAACGAATCAAGGCGACTATTCGGTATGGCTAGCAGGCTGAGGTTATGACTTTTACTTATTGTTGCTCTGGTCTTAGTACTACGCCAACATTTCCCTCGGCACACCTCCTCAGTACTTCAACGTCCAACTGGACACAGGCTCGTCCGTCCTCTGGGTTGCAAAGGCCGGCTGCGTCTTCTGCAATGACTCCGCCTCTTTCGACGGCACGAAATCGTCCACTTACAACCTGACGGGCTCGTCACCGAAGTCGATCTCATACGGGACGGGCAGCGTTACCGGGACGACGGCCCGAGACACCTTTGGATTCAACGGTCTGAGCGTCAAGTCGCAGGTTTTTCTGGAGGTCATGAAGGAATCCACCATTACTGCGAACCAAATGAACAGGGTCTATGATGGCATCCTGGGACTTACCTTTGAGAACGGCCTCAACAGTACGTTGCGCGGGATAAAAAGCGAGCCATTGATTGAAACGGTTCTTTCTTATTTTCGCAGCTACAACACCACACGAGAACATCTTTTACGGGATGGCGACTCAGAAGGTCGTGACCAACCCAGTCTTTGGCGTTTGGCTTAACCAGTAAGCAGTTAGTTTCAATGAGGGCTTTAATATTGAGTGTTGCCGTTCAGCTCTGCCACACCTGGACAAGCGGTATCGAATGTCGGAGGGGAGGTCACGCTGGGCTTTATCGATCCGAACCATTACCAGGTTAGTGTAATCAGTACTTCAATGAGCTTCTTAACATACATTGCTGATTTCAATGTCTTCCAGGGCAACCTTACCTACCTAAATGTGGTGGATACTAACACTAGCCTCGGCCCAAGATATTTCTGGGGAGTCCAATGCGACGGCGTCATCGCCGGCCAACAAAGGATCGCCGCCTCCACGCCTCAGACGTATGCAATCCTGGATTCTGGCACGTCCTTTGTCTCCGTGGATGAGGACACTTTCCAATCCATCGTGAACGCCCTTATTACGGCCGTCACCTCCGTCCAGGGCCTGACCGACAGCATCGGCGACATTATCTATACGTGCCCTTGCGACGAGGTCGCGCAGCTGCCCAACATCACCATCGTGCTCTCAGGCAACTTTTTTAACATCTCATATAAGGACTACGTCATCTCGGACGGGTTCGCTTGCTACATCGGTATCATGTCGTCGGGCTTCAGCCCGCTCGCCTTACCCCCCGGCGTGGCGCCCAACGTCTGGATTTTGGGCGACGTTTTCATGAGGAAATGGTATTCGGTATTCGACTATACGGGGCGCGTCGGGCTCGCGCTCGTGGCCAACACGACGGCCACGCAGAACCTGTCCGGCGCGGGGCTCTTTAATCCAAATGGCGTCGGGGCCGGTTTCCCGGGCGGCGGCGAGCCGGCGGAGTCGACCTGGTGGGCGCCGGGGACGTTCGGGCCGGGAGGCCCGACGGACTGGGACGGCGGGTCCCAGCTCGGCTCGGCCTCGGCGTCGTCTAGTTACTCTTTATCCGGCGAGGGAGCGCTCATCGCCATTCTCGTCATCCTGGTCGTTTTGCTTCTCGTGGCCACCGTCGTCGGTGTCCTTATTTGGCGGCAGCAGAGGACAAAGAAACTGGCGTCTGAGCTGCCAGTTTCTTACCTTACCAGGGATGGCACCATCGTAAGCCCACTGCGACCTGGTGTAACTACATGTTCTGATCACGTACTCGTTTAGCATCCTTCCACCATTCAATTGACCCCGATTTATGCAACGCAGCAGTCGCAGGGGGCGTCGCCGTGGGTTGCAAAGATGGGCGGTGCGCCGGACCCCGAGGTCTGGGGTCCCGACGAGGTCGAAATCTGGGCGCGCATCACGGGTCTCGGCGTCGACGTCGCGGCAAAGCTCAAAGGTGCGTTCTTGACCCCTCGAGCATCTCGAAGTGCAGTCCTAAGATCATCCCTTGCAGATAACAACATCACGGGCATGACCCTCCTCGGAATGAACGCCTTTGCCGTCGAGCGCGCCCTCAAAGTCGACGCCGCGACCGCGGGCCGGATCGCGTTCGCCATCAGCCAGCTCCAGCTCGAGAACGTCCGGACGCTAAGGAGGCCCGCTGCAACCGCCTCAGCGGCAGGGATGGCGCCTGGGGTTGCACTAGGTGCAAATCTGTTACCGTCACCCTCGCAGGGGAAAAACCTGCCTAGGATTCCATCTGCGGTAGAGATCTGGCGCGAAGACGTCATGAAGGCGGTATCGGCCAAGGATGAGGCCGAAGTTTGTCAGTTGGCCGCCGACGAGGGCGAGCAGGTGGGCTCTGTCGAGAAGAGGGAGGACGAGGTTCTCAATGAAGTTGGAGCAGCGGCAGCCAAGGCCGCAGAGGAGGAGGGGGAGGAGAGTAGGCTTGAGATGAGGGCCAGCAAGTCGATCGCAATGGCAGATAAGGCGCTGGCGCACGACGCTGCAAGCATCTCGGTATCACTTAGTGAGCCCAGACCACCTGAGAGCAAAGCGGCGACGGAAACCAAGTTCCCATAGACGACCCAAGAAGACTTTTCTCTTATAATACATAAGATTTCATTCGCACGGTTAGCGGTTGGCAGAATGGATTATTTGCATTATCATTATAATATCGTCTGTACCCAACACCAACAAAATGAATATAATTAATCACACGGTAGCACAATTTTTATTAAACATTTATAAGTCTCCTTGTATCCAATTATCATGGGCACAAGTCGCCACTATTAAAAGCTCACAGGATATAGGTACTATTCTTAATTTCGATGCGGGCACCGCAACGAAGCCCAACCCTTCGCGAGGCAAGGCCAAAAGAAAACATACAAACAGACCGGGATACACGAGAAAAAGAATTAAGCAAAAACAGCACATAGGGCATGTACGTGTTTACGGCAGCTGAAAATACTAATTCAAGCTGAATGTGACCCCGGTTTCTAAGCCCGCTCCCAATCCTGCCATTTCCTCTGATGTAAGTTGGACGACCGTCACCGGGAGCACACGATCCTCCGGTTTTTTCTCCCCCAACACCTCCCCAATCATGGCCCCGACGACAGCAGGTGGCGCGGTCGCACCCGCAATCTGCCCGGCCCCAACGGTTGCTCCCGCACCAGCCACCGCCCCAGTTGTCAGAGACCCGCCGCTCAAACTACCGATTGCGCCTCTCGATGCATAGAACGCCGCCTTCTCTTTCCTGAACGCCGCCCGCTCCTGCGCGAGTCGGGCACGCTCCCTCTCCAGCTCGGCCCGCTCGACGTCAACGATGGCCTCGATCTCTTCAAAATGCTTCATCTTGAGCGCGAGCTTCTTCAGCTGGAGCTGAAGGCAAATGTCGACCAGGCGTCGGCACTCGACCTCCTCCGAGCTCGAGATCGCGTACGCCCGCGCAGCGGCCGCGCCGAGCGCAGTCGCCGCGATCTTCTCAAGCTGGCTTAAAGGGTGCCCGGGTGTCGCCGGCGTGTGCGGGGTCTTAGCCAAGTCCGTTCCTGGCGTCGCTACCGCTGGCGTGGCGGAGGTATCGTAGGCCGCGACGGCCTTCACTACGACATCCTTCAACTCTTTTGCGTCCCCACTTAAAGCCCGTCCGGTTTCCTCCCTCACCGCAACCTCCCCTCCTTCACTAATCCGTTGCGGCTCGGCACTTGACCCGTCGACCTCCATAGAGCCCGCCCGTGCTTCCGAACTGCCCTTCTCTATCGCCAACCCGTTCATTGGTGGCGCGACCGTGTCCCCCTTTCGGCGAGCCTCGTCCAATACCACCGTTTGGCCAATTGCTGCCATCGCTGACGCTTTCGCCACTTGCGGCTTAACAGTAGACGCCAGCATGGCGACAACACTTAGCACTGGGTTGTCGGCTGCCGAGAACGGAACCACGCCGGATGTGAACGTCAGGGCATCAAGGACGTCCCGTCGCAGAATTTTCCGGAGGGGGCCGCCCAGCCTTCCCACCACCCCGTTCGTCCCATCACCCTCCGCGATCTCCCCCGACGCCGCGTCCTTCTCCGTCCTAACACCCTCCTCATTCTCCGCGATGCCGAACGGACCCCGTACGGTCAAAGGGTCCTCTATCGGGATCTCGAGGAATCGCAAGATGCAGTCCTCCTTGCCCCTCGTGGCGACGTGCTCCGCAATCTTATCCCAGTCGCTCGAGTACATCTCGAGCCCCTCGAGCAGAAGCAGCGTCTCCTGATCCGACCAATCATGCCGACTTCGCTTCGCCTGCAGCGACACGGTTTCTCGGTCGTCGTGCCGCGTAAAGTCGCCGGCGTAAAGGGACGAAGGGAAACGGTTCGCCATGTAGCAGTCCCTGCACACGCGCGTGACGTCGGTCGGCGCTGCTCCTGACGCCGTCTCGGTCGATAAGCTCGTCTTGTAGTGCAGAGCAGTGCAGTCGACGCCGCAGGTTACACAGTTTAGTCGGCTCTTCCGCCGTTTCCCCACGTTTTCTTCTCCGTCCTTCTCATCATCTGCCCCTTCCGCTTCGTTCTCCCGCTTCAAAGAATATATGCTGGGGGCCGCGACAAGGCCACCGGGAAGAGTCGGGAGCGGTGGTACGGGGACCATGTCGTGTGCCTGAATTTGAGCATCTCGCGCCGGCACAGGGATGTTTGGTGCTAACGGTTGAATACGGGTCGGTGTATCGACAGTTACCCGGTATGTCCCAGTATAAGGCGGGCCGATTGGGGCAGGCCGTGAATCCGGATCGACCTGAAAACGGTGTTAAGCTACGGCCCATAAAGGCAAAAGTACGCAGCTCAAACCTGATAGTTGATCAATCCCCATGTTTCGAGAAACGAGTGAACCCTTATGATCGCACAAACGTCACCGGCCAGGTTCCTCCGACATGCAGTCACCGTTAGATACTCCGTTGGGTTCAAGCGGTAGGTGTTTACTATGAAGTCCCGATAATCTTTGTAGACTTGCGGCGTCTTTGACTTATTCTTATTGTTGAAAAATTCCGGCAGCGCTTTCTTCTCAATTTCGTGAATGTCCGTGAATGTGAACCAAGACGAGTGCGTCGGAATGATGATGTCCACCCGCTGAGGCGGGGAAACCTTCGTTACAGAGGGCACTCCGTGATCCAAATCCATTATTTTAACGCCACTAGGCGCCACGCCATCGTTTGCTGATGGGTCTTCATCCTTTACAGCCACTTTTCCTGATACAAAAAAAAATATAAAGAGAAGGCTAGGTGCTGACAAGATGGGCAAATCGCAGGGCTCCCGAACAATAAATATGCAAGGACACAAACCAACCTTGCTCGTCAACGTCCATGGAGCTGTCCCCCGGAATCTGCGCGTCCTCCTCCTCGTCCTCTTCTTCGTCTTCTCCCTGAATAGCTTCTCCGTCATCCTCCTCCCCATCGCCATCGGGATCCTGATCAACGCGACGCCTGGACCGCCTCACCGGCTCGTCGTCATCGTCGTCCCCCATATCTGGGTCACCCTCGTCATCGGCTCCCTGCCCCTCTCCCTCCATCTGTTCCCCTGACCCCGCAAGCGCGCTAGCCCCCATTGCACCTTGCGCATCCCCCATCGCCATCCCCGGATAAGCCATTCCCGGCTCGTGAACGTTCCCCGAGGCCGCCAGCAGTGGCGGGTCCGCGTCGTAGCCGGATACGAGGCTCGCGACGTCGAAGTGGCTTCTTGAGCCGCCGGGAGGGGATCCCGCTGAGGCCGGCACACCGGGCGACTGGGCGTACCCATACTGGCCACCGGCGACCATGGGGTCCTCGTCGCCTGCCTCGTTCATCCCCGCCATCGGATCCTGTCCGAACATGCTGGGCGATGATGAAGCCCGTTGAAAATCGCGAGGGCGGGCGCGGCGTTGGCGATGAGAGGCCGGGTTGCCGTCGATGTCACAAAGGGACGCCTAATGCTGAGGTCTGGCGGCCTCGTGAATGCGATGGCCGAAGGTCAACTTCACGTTCGGTTGCTGCGAGTCCCGATTTTTCGATGCTTTTTTTGCGCCTGCCATCAGGATAAACGTAGCCTGCTTGCCACCTAAAATTAACCACGGCGACTGCAATATCAATGTCGATGGATCCTGCTGCTGGTGATCTTCGGGTCCCCGACGGGCCTGGGTCCGATATCGACGAAAACGGCGCTGAGAGCGATGACGACGAATTAAGGCTACCGGCCGACACTTTAGCGCTGCTGCAATCATTTCTGATTGAGAAGAAGGAAGAGGACGAGAAGTTCGAGCGCCTGCGGTCATCTGTAAGAATACCGTCGGAGTTGGAGGCCGAGGAAAAGGAGAAAGCCACGATCGCCTTGGACATTGCTGATTTCCGAGAGGACTGGCAGTCAGTATTTCCGAAATATTCACTTGCGTTGATTTTGTTAAAGTCTTCATTTTCTTACCACCATCGATAGGTTAAGTCAATTTTGGGTTAGTGGTCGACAACTTAGGACGGGTGGGTGGACAATGCGCCCATATTCTTCTCGTGCTTGACTTGAAAGGAAGCTTTGGCCTTACTGTCTTTGCCCGATGTAGTACGATGACGATACAGCCATCCGGCTAGCCCAGGAAGCTTACAACCTAACCCCCATCGGTGGCACGATTGCCTGCGTCTCATCTCCCTCCGCATTCATAAAACTGACGGTACGTGGGACGATTCTGTCAACAAATCGTCTAAACACGTTATCACAGAAGCTCGACCTCGCCGCGAAGCGCATCAAGGCCTACGTCTTCGAGTACGACCGCCGCTTTAACGTCTACGGCGACAGCTTTGTCTTTTTCGACTACAACGATCCGACGGCGCTTGAAGAGTTTTACATGGACCCCGTGACGGGCGACCGGACAGACAGGCCGCTCTATCACGCCATCGACACCATTATCGCTGACCCGCCGTTTCTTAGCGACGAGTGCTGGACAAAGACAGCCATTTGCCTGCGATGGCTGTCAAGACGGAAGGTCGCAGCTGCAGAGGATGTCGCTGAGGATGTCAAGAACGGGCTCGTCAAGGCGGAGGATGCGAGCATCATCGTTGCCACGGGGAGAGTGATGGAAGAAAAGATCAAGCGCGAGTTAGGCTGTTCGATGACAACATTTGAACCGCTGCATCGGGGCGGACTATCGAACGGTTTCGGTTGCTTCACCAACGTTGAGACGCCAACATTGAAATGGGCTTAACACTGGGACATTTTGATGTTTGTTAAAAGCGTTAACTTGTCCTCTAGAAGTAAAATCGCGTCAGTGTATTAGAACTAAAGAGCATTCTCTCCTAATTTTCAAATGCTATATCTGCGAGTGGGGATCATATTAGAACGAGGACATGGGCACACGGATGGTAGGTACTTAACGAGCAAAGGTGTTCGGAGTAATTCTTATTTTCGTGGTGGGTGACAAAAAAGCAAGCCGCAACGCGCATCACAAAAAATAAAGGGTAATATTATAGGAGGGGAGGGCAAAAACGACTCATAGAAACATGTATCCCAAAATCGGCTTTGGGCCTCCACGCAGCCAGGTAATAAATACTGAAGTAAACGGAAAAGGAAAGAATACACAAAAACAATCAAGAGTTCATCAATATTCCGCATCGCCACCCTCAGCAAATATAAGTAGGTTATAGCCCGCCACCCCCAGAGCAATCGAAACACTTTAACTTGGCACCCGACCGTATCTTGTCAGCGGGAAGCCGAGCTCGTGAAATCGGAGATCGACACCGCCGCCCCGTCGCCCATCGTCACTGACGGGAAGATGATTGGCGGCAGGTTCCTAAACGCGATCCCACAGTCGATCCCGCCAATCTCGAACCCAAGCGTTCGTGCGTCGAGATCAAGCTTGACAACCACGGGCGTTCCCCTCGAAAATGTGACACCCCTCGGCAACCGACCGACAAATATACGCCCAACCCGGAGCGATCCGTCGCTCCAAACCGACCACCCACCGTCTTCGCCGACAAACGACGCCCGTGGTAATGATGCGGCCGAGCCCACACCTATTGACGTCGTCGACGCCCGGTGGAGTTGCTGCGCAGACCCATTAAATTGGCCGGGTGTTGCCGCGCCAGACGGACCTGTCGGCGTGCCAAACACGTCGTCGTCCTCCTCGTCAAACCTTCTGGGCATCGACGTCTTCAGCGGCGGCACCGCCGTCGACGCGGACGCAACGGGCGTCGACGTCGTTGCCGATGTTGCGCCAAACAACGCATTTCCCACCGTCCCCAGCACGCCCAGCACCGACCCCGTAC
>JADGJL010000517.1:0-19207 GCA_027600665.1 Irineochytrium annulatum
TGCCCCTCCCCCGCCGCCGCCTCCTCCGCAGCCGAAGCCGATGCCGCCACCGCCGAAGCCGAAGCCTGGCAAGGTCATGCCAACCGTGTCCCCTACGACGCCGATCGTGACCCCAACGACACCAACAGGAGTCGGTGGCGGCGTCAAGCAGATGCTCCCAACGCCGACCTCGAGCCCTACTCCGACGATCGTGACGCCGACAACGCCAGTCGTCGTAACGCCAACCGTCGCGCCGCCCGTCGTTATCACGCCCTCTGCCGCCCCGCCCGTCGTCATCACGCCTTCGGTCGCGACGCCCTCGACCTGGTCGGCGCCCATGGACGGGGTAGCTATGCCGACGGGCATGGGGGGGATGGGGCAAGTCATGATGCCGCCAGTCGTCGACCCATCGGCGACAGCTGTAACATCCCTCCCCATAGTCTACACCTACCTCCCAGCCGTAATCCCCGTCACCCAGTCCAACGGTATCATCACCCTCCTCACCACCACCCTCCTCGTGCCCCTTGCCGCCAACCCCACCGCAACCGCGACCCCATCGACAGCTAACGCCCTCAACTCCACCTCCGCACCCACAAGCCCCTCAATGCTCCAGATTCTCCTCCCCACAACCGTCTTTGCCATCATCGCCCTCTGCCTCGTCCTCTACCTCCTCCGTCGCAAGCGCTCCCGGGACCGCCGCGCCGCGCGCGAGCGCGCCTTCCTCGCGTCCCGCCCGCCACAGCCCGTCACCCCGCCCGTCCTGCCGTCGACCGACATGCCGGCGGACCACATCGCGTCCGTCAAGACGCGGTGGATGACGCTCCGGCGCGGTGAGGCCGACGCCGCCCAGGCCGAGGTCGCGATCTACCGGCCCGCGGGGACGCGGTGCAACGTCGAGGACGGGGAGGACCCGTTCACGGCCGACAAGGCGGGGATCGTGGGAGCGATGGGGAAGATGTTGGGGAGGTGGAGGAGGGCGAGTAGGTTCGCCAAGGGTGGGAGGAGGGCGTGGGTCAAGGATGCGGCGACTGGGACGCAGAGCGGGAACGGGCTGGAGGCGGAAGGGGACGCGGAGGCGCTGCTGGGGAAGCAGCCGGTGGGGAAGCTGGAGAAGGGCGTGAGCGTCCAGGGGAGCTTCCAGTGGGATGTCGAAGAGTCCGTCGTGTCCGGCGGGTCGGTCGTGTCCGGGTTCCCTCCCGGGTCGCAGGGGTCGCAGGGGTCGCAGGGGTCGCAGGGGTCGCAGGGGTCGAAGAGCAAGGAGGGTGTATTGATCACGGTTGTGGAGACGGACGAGGAGAAGGAGGAGGAGGTGAAGGAGGAGGTGGTAGTGAAAAAGGAGGAGCCTGCGTGGGTACCGGGCACGGGCACGGTGGTGGTCGACACGAGACACGTGAGCTTCGCTCCCAGTTCGTCGTTGGGCACGGAAAGGACGGCTGCACCGAGTTTCGCCCCGACGCCGAGCATGAGGAGCGTGTCGCTGAGGACGAACGCGTCGGCCATGGCGATGGACTCACCGGAGGAGCCAACGGAGTCGCCAGTGGTAGCTGAGTGACGGAGGCAGTTCATGTCAATTTTACCCGCGCACATACTTTTTGCACTCGTTTCTTTGTTTTTCACTTTGCCACACCGTCATTTTGGAGTTACCCTGTAACATTTTGTCCCATCGTTTCTTCATTCTTGATATCTCGACCAGCTTTCTCTTTCTTTTTCACCTTTACCACATCACCCTTAGCACGTATCAAGATCGCACCTTGTTGTACCTAGCGTTGCCAATATACTTGTGCGTTTGACACTGATATTCTCCTGCAACAAATCAGGTATTCAGATATGCCCACTTTGTCTCTCCTCCCTTGGTACATTTCACGGTCTTGCCTCTAGTTTTCTTGTATTGACTTTTTTTCCCCTTTTAATGCTTGCCATCTCCATACCATCTTATAGCCTTCTGCTGGCGGAGGGGAGGTGTGTTGGTCGTTCTACTTGCAAAATATCATCTGGTTGCTTGTCATTATTACCTTGGCTTTTTTCTCCAATCGTCGTTAGTGATAGGTATGTGGAATTACCGACGCTCCGACACCAACTTGCACCTCAGTCAGCTTGCAAATATGAGCCTGCCCGAACGGAACAGCAGTGATATTCGTCACGCTACGGTCGTTGCGCGCGCCATCACGTACCTTTACAATGCACTCGTGGACTCGCTCCTACCGGCAACGACCGCACGACGGACCTCCGCTTTGGAAATCTGCGCCCTCTTGGTCGATGCCATCCCACTCGGACTCGAGCAACGGCGCGATCTTCTCTACGTCCGCCGCGTCCTCGAGTCCTTCCCAAACGACGGCCGTCACCGCGCCCCGAGACCGTCGGAGATCGTTGATCGCGCGCAGGCCATCGCCTTATGCGGCGCCCTCAGCGTCCAGATCTGTTCCCTCAACGTCCTCCGCCATGGGTCCGACCCACATTCTCCGCGCGGGGCAGCGCACCCGCCGCTGCCGGTGGAGATCATGAGGATGATCATCCTCCGGCTTGACTCCTCCTCCCTCCTCAACATGTCCCTTGTCGGGGGCAGGTGGACGGCGGCCGCCGACATGGTGATGTGTGAGCGGGCGGACCCGTGCGTGTGGCTCCGCGACCCGATGGCGTTCTCCCGGATGCAGCTCTTACGGGCCCTGGGTTACGGGGGCTCGCACGGGATCGCATTCTGCACGTCGCTGCGGTTCGAGACGCTCCCGTTCGCGCCGGCTCACTTAATGGCCGCGATGGCGCTGGCGCCCGCGCTCGTGGACCTTGGGGTGAACTTCTCCTGGGCCTGGGTGGACGTTACGCGCCTGCTGGCGGCGTGCGGAGCGATCGAAGCGTTCAGGATTGTGTCGGCAGGTGCGGAGGATGGGCCTGTTGGGGACGTGACTTTGAGGGAGGCGGACGCGAACGGGCTGGAGGCGGCGGGAAGGTTAAAGCGCTTAATGGTGGAATCGCCGCCGATGGAGTGGTCTGCCGCCGTCTTTGCACTCGTCGCAAGGACGACGGCGCAGTGCGCGGTTTATCTGGAAGGGTGCGAGCTCTCGCCAGACCGTAGTACGCTGATGCCAGACGGCGTCACGAAGGTCGGGGACGTTAAGCTGGCATGCGGCACTATCGCCATCAGCGGGACGAACGGCAGCGGGACTAGGCTTGGGGAGGTGTTGGCCAGGAACGCTTCGCTAACGTTGCCTGACCATTAAGTCGAAGTCCGAAGTCGAGGTTTTGGGGGACTGCATTCGGCAAGCGAATCCCGACTTCCGATTAAGAGAGCTGTCAATCCATACCCGCTGCGCCGTGCTCGCCTGCTTTTTCAACCCTAAGCTGAGATCTACCTCCGCATTCACGTGCATCACAAAACTGACGCTGCGTTGGCACCGGAGCGAGCATCCGACAGGTCGCGAGTCTACTGACCGACCTTACGATGTGGAACTGGAACACTGGCGCGAAGCGGGGACAATGATCTCACGGCTAGAGTCCGTCACCGACCTCGACATTGATCTCGACGCCGGGTACGCCAGGGCATTGATTGAAGGGCTGGTCAGGCCCACGCCGCCGGCTTTTAGGCTGGAGCGTTTCGCTCTTTCAAAAGCCGACGCGACGGGTGATGAGCTCCTCAGCAGCGCAGCGTGCTCGCGTCTTGCGAGCATCTCGCTTGAGGGATGGGGCGTCATCCGTCTGATCAAGAAGGTACCGGTGACGGCGCAAGAGGCAAGGTTGCGGTACCATCACCCTAATATTGACTCTGACGGCGTCCTCGCAAGTTATCTGTCAGCTCACAAGTCGTTAAAACGCTTAGTGCTAAACCCGGATGGTGATGTCAGTCGCAGCATCGAATTGGCTAGCGCCCTTCGGGCTGCGTATCCCATGATGGCCGTGACTTGCGAACAGCCTCGACGGGCTGAGGATCAGGCAGGATAATAAAGATTGTAATCCCAATCCTTCAAGCCACCCGTTGATGCATGGCTCGCATGCAGGACCACCTCGTACCGCGCATCTTCCCCGAGATTTGGTCCCGAATCCTCTTCCGTTCATGCCCAACCCTCGCATCGCTTTCCAGATCGACGGCCATCAACCGCGAGGTGCGCGCCATTTGCTTTTCGACCGCCAGATCCAAGATCGACTTCCTCCTCGCCCGATGCCACGGAAACCTGAACGGGGCGCTGAGGATGCTCGACAAAGCTCACGGGATGCCGGACTTTGTCGACTGCCTCGAGAGCCTCATGCGCGAGGGCGCCGTCTACGAGTGCCGGCGGAGCTGCAGGAGGAGGCATTCGTGGACGGGCTGCCTGCTTCGAGGGCTGATGGGGAGGAAGGACGCGATCGCCGCGGTTACGGCCTGTCTTGGGGATAAGATGAGCATGGGGATCAGATTCAGCGACAGCCACATCGCGAAGGGAGTCCGGCAGGCTTTTGATGCCGGGGATGTGGCGATGATGGCCATCCTAGTGGCGTCGTCGACTAGATCGGCGAGGAGAGCGGCGGGAGTTGGCTGGGATCGGGTGGTGACGGCGAGCGCGGACGTGGCCCGCGCGAGGGAATTGCTTCAGCTGCTGGGGATGCTGCCGACGGTCATGGGATTGGATACCAGAAACGCGATTCTGGCGTGTTGCAGGAAGGGCGGGGAGTTTTACGATCTAGCCGCCGAGCTGGTGCCGGCAGGGGATGGCGACAGGCGGCTTATGGCGCGATTCGTGTGGGGCATCATGGACTGGACCGACGACGAGTTGGTGCGGAGGGTGATTGAGATGGGTCTAAGGCCCAGCAACGTGGACCTTTGGGGACATCTGGAAAGCCTCCAGAGCCTCCCGTCAAGGGCATCTGACGATGCCTTTCTTCTCTTGCTGCTCCGCAATGGCGAGTTCGAGCCGACGTTGCGAATATCCACGGGCCGCGGTCACGGCATTAACGCCGAGAAGCTCGTGACACGGCTTGACCTCATGCGGGATTTAGCCGACGCCCGGGTGATCAAAGCGGATCACCTTGACAATGAGATCATACATCTGATAGATCGGCCTTTTGACTATACAACTGCCTGGGAGCGGAAGCTCGAGCTTATCGATGGGTTCCGGGCCGGCGGCGGCAACGTCTTGAACATCACAATTTCGGCGGCGTTGAGAAAGAGCGCGCCGGACGCGTTCGTGACGGCGCTGATCGACCGCATGCCCGACGACGGCCCCAAAGACCCCGACGTCATCCCGCAGGTGATGAACTGGAGTCATGCGCCTTTCATGACGGCAAGCATCCTGCTGTCGCGGTCGTTCCCCGTCTCGCTCTCGGCGTTAGACGCCGCCGTCCAGTGGACTCGTGCTCGGTGGGGTTGGGACGAGGCGATGCGGGCCCAGGACGCTGTTGATCCGAGGGTCGTGGGCCTGGTGGCGGAGCTCCTGGCGCATGCGGACGTGGCGGCGCTTGTCGAACAAGACAGGGCGGGAAGGGAAGCTGGCGATAACAGGGTGATAGTGAAGGCTATGCAGTCTCCCAACCGCGTCGATGAGGTTCCAAGGATACTGGAGGTTGTGAAGCTACTTGTCAATGCCGGGTTTGAGGTCAAGGAGGACGATGCGACGCTGGCGTCGTTGAGGGGATGGGTGCATACACGGGCTCTGTTGCAATCTCGGTGCATTGGATAGAGCAACGGCCAAACTAATAAAATCCGAATGAGGACTCGACATTTTTCACCGTTCCAAGCTTCTTTGTTCTTTACTCATCCTGTCCCGACTGTAAGAGCTATGGGATTCTCTCAGTTCCTTCAGGTGCATTTTCATCAAGAATCAACCATTTGCTAGTGAGTATTACTGTAATCCTGGGCTCAACAAGTGCGATGCAGGACCGACGAAGTCTGCTTTTATCAGGGATTAGGGATTGCGCTTGTTGTTGACGAACAAAGGTGGCTTCCGCTGGAGCGCAAGGGTGGCCTATGGACATGAAAGTCTCGTGATAGACCGCGCAATAGGATGGCATTATTTACTAACAAGAAAATAAAATGGAGATGAGATCAGGCGTTCATGATGAGCAACGAAAGCATGCGAGTTTTTCTAACGCCAACACACCCGGCATCCTCGCCTTCCTGCCGCTGCACAATTCCCAGTCGGGTGAATGGTGTCAAGAAAAGAGTCTATTCTTCAGCACTCAGCCCTGGCAAATAACATACGATTGACACTAAAGAGGAATGCAAAAAAACATGGAGGAGAAATGAGATGGGGCCGGGACCCACAAGATACCAAACCTTTGATAAAAAAGCAAGAAAGTGTTGAAAAAAAGTGAAGCATAACGATCACACGCAAAAGAGGTATTCCCATCGCTCGATCCATCATCTTGGCCCCCATCCGTGCGCCTGCACACGCATAACCTCAAAACACGCAGCCTTGTCTCATTGGAACCCCGTCTGATGATAGGCCGGCAATCCCGCGCCTTGTGGCTGCGTCGCCTCCGGGTTCCATAGGCCCGACTTCTCCGATTTCGGCGCAGTCCCCTCACTCGCCGTCGCCGCGCCCGCGCCCGCGCTCGACGACATCATGCTCGACTGCCCCTGCTGTTGCTGCTGACCGTACTGGCTGCCGCCGGGGTACGAGAACTCACTGGTCGTTTGTTGCGTCGCGGCGAAGGCGAAGTTTGGCTGCTGCATGGTCGGGAGGTAGGACTCACGCTGGACCCCGTACTGCTGCTGTTGACCATACTGCTGCTGAGGCTGAGGCTGCTGCGCGTACTGCTGCGTGGTCGACTGGAGCGGGGGCTCGTAGTAGGACGTCTGCTGTACGGGGGCGACGGATGCGGGCTGCTGCTGTTGCGCGGGGCCAAAGCTTTGCTGATTGAATCGGGCGGGGGACGCGGCAGGGGTGGCGCCCCTTTTTGCTGCGCGGGCGCGGTGGAAGAAGATGGCGGCGCCGATGGCCGTGACGACTATAATGCCTGCTATGGCCGCGATGGCGATAATGACGGTTGAAGAGGGGGAGGAGGACGAGGATGAGGTGGAGGAAGCGTTGGCATTGGGGTCGATTGTGGTCGGGGTGATAGGAGGCAGAGAGGTGGTCACGGAGCCGGTGCTGCCGCCCGCCATGCTAGCGACCGAGCTCATGCCGGATGGAGTCACGGCGGAGGGGCCCGGTGCTGTCGAACCCCATGTGCCGGTCCAGACGCCGGCCTTGCTGATCGTGAAGCTATACAATAGAAAAAACGGTTAGAAACTGACTGCACCATTGTGCCGTCCCTGGAAAGTTGAAAAAAAAAAACTTACTTGTACGTGGACGGGGTTCGGAACGCGAGCTCGCCCTCGGCCGCCTTGCAATCATCGGCGCTGACGCTGCTCAAGCAAGTCTTTATGTCAATCTGGTAAGTCGACGGCGGGAAGGACGAGGCAGCGGGCACGTCGAAAGTGCACGACTGAGCGTAGCACGTATCACCCTCGTCGGCGACGTTGGGGCAGGTCACGAGGGTGTTCTTTGAGCTCCAGTCGCAAATGATCTGCCTGGTGACGTTCGCCAGGAGGTCATAGAGGCTGAACTAGGGAGGGGATACGGCGTCAACAGTCGTTCAACACGAAGTGTGATCTACCTGGAAGTAGGCAGTCGTCCCTGCAGTGACGGCCGCGTAGGGGACGTCGACTCCGGCAACGAGGGAGTTGCCCTTGGCGGGGTCGGCGGAACCCGCCAGCGAGCCCGTCAACGTGAAGCTGTTCCCGATGGTCGTGATGGTCATCGCTCAGGTGCTGGGTGTCAGTGTCGAGAAACACGGCAGCCTGGGCAAGGAGGGGCCACATCGTGACGGTGAAAGTAGTGCGGTTTAAGCCATTCACATTCAGGGGTTGGTTTGTTCGATTATGCAAGCCATGCCCACCCCCACGGAACAGGAAATAGACATGCTTTAAACCTGCAAAACGGAGAAAAAAGGCGACGCTAGAACGCAACGCAATAAGGAACGTTCGAAGGCAAGCCCGAGTAAAAGTTTACTACCCGCAATTAACGTGCTCCGATTGTAACGGCGCAGACAGATTCGTTAACATCATCGCTGGACGCCAGGTTAAAAGACGGACGAGCGAACAAAGACAAGGGGCCGCGCACACCGGGTTAAGACTGGCTGGTATAGATTTCCCTCTCTACCGCCTGCCGGTACGCAAGTCTCGTTGGGAGTAACGAGCCTGAAGTCTAGTTTAGCACAAACAGTCTTAGCCGCCTCATCACATACAAGTAGATTGGAGCGGGGAGTAGTGTAGCCATTTCATCTAATCCGCATTAACCTTGCCGAAGCTGTACATGGTGTTTCCTTTAGTAGTTCTTTTTTTTTGTCTTCAAGCAAATGTGTCTTTGGATTTCCCGGGATTAAGCATAGCTTCGTGCCCCCTTTGGGGGCCGTTATACGATACTTTGGTTTTTCGAAATCAATGTGAATACATCATGTTGCATTTGTTGTATGCTGTCAAAGTTCCCGTGAAGTGCATTCAACGATGTTCGCCAAGGCCGCGCGCGCGGCGCGGGTCCCGAAGCTCCAGCCGATTCCGGGCGTTAAGCGCGTCGTGGCAGTCTCGTCGGCGAAGGGCGGCGTCGGGAAATCGACGGTTGCTGGTGTGTGATTATCTTCCATTCTGCGTCCGTTACTTTCTGAACGGCTGGCTCATTTAGTCAACACGGCTGTCGCACTGCAAGGGATGGGCAAAACTGTGGGCCTGCTGGACGCGGACGTATTTGGGCCGTCGCTGCCGTTGATGATGAACATCTCCGGCCAGCCGGATGTCTCGACAGGTTGCTGGAAAGCTCGTGCGAATTTTCATAATTAAAATGTAAGCTTGATCAGCGAACAAACTCCTGCCGCTTTCCAACTACGGCGTCAAGTGCATGTCGATGGGCTTTCTGGTACCAAAGGAGAACGCAGTCGTCTGGCGAGGGCTAATGGTGAGTTCTTCTGCACGCTACTTTTCCTTCTTCGAGATCGGCTAACTCATCAGGTCATGAAAGGTATCCAACGGTTGCTTTGGGAGGTTGACTGGGGCCAGCTAGATTTCCTGGTCGTTGACTTACCGCCGGGAACTGGGGACATTCAGATCACGATTGCGCAGCAGGTGGCGCTGAACGGTAAGCAGCTTTTATTGCGTTTGATCGCCATTAGAATCTAACATGTGTGGTTGCGACGATAGGTGTCGTTGTCGTCACAACGCCACAGGAGATCTCGCTCTCGGATTCGACGCGAGGGATCGCCATGTTCAAGACGATGAACGTGCCGGTGAGCCCAAATTTTTGAGGGTCCATTCCCAACGATATCTCATAGATCCTCGGCGTCGTCCAAAACATGTCGCTCTTCTCCTGCCCTTCCTGCGGTCATCAAACCCACATCTTCGGTCGCGACGGCGCCAAACGGCTAGCGGATGCATTTGGGACAAAGGTGCTGGCGGATATACCACTGCATGCGAACGTCTGCGATGGGAGCGACTCCGGGCAGCCGGTGACGCTTTCGGATCCAGGTGGGCTGCATGCGAAAGCTTTTAAAGGGATTGCGGAGACCCTTTGCACCTTGTAACCCGCAGAAAGTGCGCGAGCGGTGTGCAGGCGATTACTTTTCAGGTGCTCGAGCGGCGTCTCTTTATCCAGCGCAATACGCTTTTGGAGAAATAGTTAAATATAAGGTGATTTGGAGGAAGCAACACATCAGTGTTTTGGAGGGAGCAAGCGAAATTGTTGCTCCACTGTTGACTCGAACAAGATGACTGAGCAACTACAATAAATTAACGGATCTCGCACAATACTTCGCAGCGTCTTACATGTATTGTATTTCTACTTCGCCCCGAACTGAAGACGATCATAGCCTCTTTGACTTTCCAATTGAGAATAACGCAATAGAACAGCCTACAGCTCCTACACAAAGAAAAAAAAGGGAACAAAAAAATTGCCACCATGTCCGCGGAGACGACTAACCTCCTCTAAGGCTCTACGCATAACGCCACAAATTGGTAACTGAAGAAATAATATAAGAAGCCATTCACTCAACACCTCGACCGACCCTCTGGCACCAACACGCCTTCAACCACCGCGAAAATGCCTCTCAAAGATCAAGTTGCTGATCGCCCGCTTATGCATTTCGCTCGTCGCGCCCGCCGTCGCAAAGCACCACTTGTTGATAGACCGGAAGCGCGCGGACTGCGTCGTGTGCAAACGCGCGAACGTCATCACGCTATCGGATATCGGCTACACGGGCAGCAAACGAAAACGCATCAGATACAAATTCTCGAAAAATACAAAAATAATTTCAAGGAGTGGGCGGGGAGATACTTACAACGGGCCCTCCTCCCGCGGCGTCGAGGATCGCCCTCGCGTCCGCCAGCAGCGGCATGTACCGCTGTCGCAGCTGGTCCTCCGTCATTCCGGTCGTCAGGGTCCAATTCTCCGCGCCGGCAGCGGATGACGACGGAGCCGATGCCGACGGCGTGCCAACGGTCGGCGGGGACACTGCGTTGGCCTCGCTCGCCATGCGCGCGATTGTGGTAGACGCCGAAGTCGTCGATGATCCAACCGCGGCCATGCCGGTAGAAGACGAAGACGACCCAGCTGAAGGGATGGTTGACGTTTGAGCCGGTTTGGCGGTTGCCGGTTTGGGGAGAGGCGGCCGAGGCAAGCCAAAGGCTGCAATAACGGCCCGAGGAATCATGTTCACCGTCGTTGACGCCTGAAGCGGTCGCGCAGGCGCTCCCATGTTCGCGGAAGCCGCCTGCGCCGGTCCAGCCTGTGCAGGCGTCATATGCAACGTCGGTGGCGGTTGCAAAGGTGGCGGTCGAGCGGGTGCGGCGTTGGCCGCTGCGGTGGGGCCGCTTACTTTACCTCCGCTTCCCCACGGCTTCGGGTCGGTTTGCGACAGCACCGAGACGTCAGGCGCAGCAGTCGGGCCTTCATCTTGGGTCTCGTCGCGGTTGCCCCCACCATTCCAGGTCGGAATTGGCGACGGCGTATCTAGGTTTAATACCTGCACCCCAGCGACAGCAGACGTCGAAAGTGCATTCGTCGCCGGCGGCCTAACTGCCGCGGTCCCAGCCGACGCCACCGGGAACGCAACATGCGGCCTCGAGGTCGTCGCCGACGTTGACCCGGTTCGTGTAGGCGACTGCATCATTTTTGCCGACTCAGCCTGCGGCCCCCAAATCAACCCACCAGCATGCGGTATCGCGACCCAAGCCGGATGGGAAGATTGCGTCAAGGATCGGGGTGACTGCGGGCCGGAGTGGAAAGACGCGGCCGAGGAGGACGACGAGTGGTGGGGCGGCCAGTTCGGTCGAGCCGGCAGAGAATGGATCGTCACCCCGGGGCCCGCTTGTGATGCCGCCAGCGGATGTGGGGGCAGCTGGGTTGGACGGGGAGGTGCTTTTTCGGTGTTCGACTTCGACGGAGCAGCTTCACGGGATATTGCAAGCGGATGAGGTAGCGGTGCGATCGGGTGAGCAGGAGAGGCCGGCGTAATTGCGGCCGAGGTCTTTGCAGCCAGCGGACGATGAGGGCGCTGTGGCGACTGCGGCAGCGGTGGCTGACCACCAGCATCGTTCGTCGTTAAAGCAACAGCAACGGCATCTCTGACAGGCAACAGCGTTGTTGAATGATGCCGCAGCGAGTGAACGTTAGTGACGAGCGGCTCCTGCCTTCTCGTTGCGCGTCTCCAGTTCTTCGCCCAGAAGTTCACCTCGGCCTCCCGCGCCTCCAGGTTTGTCTGCGCCATTAAATGCCCCACAAGCGATAAGGGAATATGCCCGGGCGGAACTGAAGTTGGTATCATCGGGGAGATCGACATCGATGATGATAACGATGTGGCGGTTTCCGGTCCTCTGAGCGCTCGCACTGTTGTGTCCGCGGTGGTATCCAAAGGCGTCAAAGGCTGTTTGCTAGAAGTTGGTGTAGCTGCCTTGGCAGTTGCCGCCGACGGTCGTGTTGCTATGGCCCCAAGTTGGAAGGTGGCGGCCATTTCCGACATGCATGCATCCGTCGATTCGGAAGCGGCACGAGCCTTGGAAACACTGACGGCCGGTACGGATGCACGCGCGACGGCAACCGGGAGTTGGACGGCTTCAACGCGAGGCGGACCGCTAATTGATGGCTTAGCTGGCACATTAGAAGCACCGACGGTCGATGTTGAAGCATCCGCGACGGTACTAGTGGGTTTCGCAGTTTCAACGCGGGGCGGAGGGCTTGCTGGTGACTTAGCGGGCGCAAAGGCCACCGACGTCGACGCGCTTGCGATGGCACCGGTGAAAAAACAGATAAGCCGGTAGACACGCAAGTTCATATCAAATAATGGCATATAAATATTGCGCTTGTATATTCTTCGAATATTGTCTTCAAATGAAGAGAAGAAGCCATGAAACATAAAACTCACTGCTGTGTAGAAAGACCAATGCTCCCACCGTCGACAGGCCCCTCCGCTCTAGGCGCCACCGCTTCGTCGCCGGCCCGTTTTTTTTTCGCCGGCGCCTCCACCGGCACGCGGACACCCTCCGCGTCGTCTAATATTCGCTTCTTGAGCGACGTCGCCTGCCAAGCGGCCGTTAAAGGCGATGCCGGTACTGCTGGCGCCGTCTCAATTCTCGGCTTTTTAACGGCGGGCATACTCGCCGCGGCTTCGCCCTTGGCGTCGTCCTCCCGCCGTCGGGTCGTGCCCAGCGAGGTCAACGGGGGGTCGTCTAATTCCATCTTGTCCGTCACGTTCTTGCTGCCCGTCGGTGCAGCCGCGCCGGAGGTTGCTCGAGGGCCAAAGACTGGCCTGAGGACGTCGACGACAGATTTAGGCGGCGTGATGGCGGGGAAGGGGTCCGACATCTTGACGATGTTTGAATCGTACTTCTTCACGACGTAGAGAGGGGTCTAGGCAAGAAGCATATTAGTGTCAAATGTCACAAGCGGGGAGTGCCGAAAAGTGGCGCTACCAGCGTGATCGAAATGGAGAAACACAAGCATGGGGCCAGGTCCTTTGCCTGAACCGCCCGCAACCTCGTGTCCGCCTTTTCGACCGTCACGAAGGCCGTTTCGTAATCCCAGCCTGCATCAAACCTTTCAGATCTTCGCAGAGATAGGTGATATAATTTAAGCCGCTTACCCAACATAAGATCGTCCAGAATCCTCTCCAGCTCCGCCTCGTCCTTCAACCCGCTAACGCACAGGCTCGACGCCGCCGCGACAGGGAACATTGCCAAGAGACACCCTTCCCCCTCCTTCAACATACACCGCGTAACCTCCTCTTGGCCCTTAACAACCTCGCCATCCTTCCCGATCATGCTCATGCTCTTCTCATACGTCCTCCCCAAGCTCGACAGCAACCACACGACCGTCAAACACACCGGGTCCTTCCCCGTCGCAACACGGTAACTCTGCACATCTGCATCCGACGGTTCCATCTCCAGCAGCTTCACCCCATCCGGCCTCGGCTCCCTCACGAGAAACACCCCAATCATCCTCGGCGCGCCCGTCTCGCCGCCCCCGTCGCCGTTCACGGGCACCTCCTTCGCCACCAGCTTCAGCCACGCGACCCCCACGCACACGGTCCTACTCTCTCCGACAACACCCAGCCTAACATCCCTCTCGGGCGCCCACGCGTCACCCAGGTCGACCGTAACGGGCAGTCGGATACCAAACCGGAACGTTGCGGCTAAGCAGCCGTCCTCCTTCCCCTCCTTGTTGGGCTTGACGCTCCACTGAGACTCTGGCAGAGCATTCACGAAGCCCGTAAGCCAGCGGCGGACGCGGAGGACCTCGGCTTTCTTCTTTAGCTCCATTGGGATCGTTTTGCTGTTCCGGATCCCGCAGCCGAGCTCGTCGAGGGCGCGCACGAGGGCGGGGGCGCCGCGCAGGCCAGGCAGCGGCAGCGGCTTTTTTTTCTCCTCCTTTACGCTGAAGGCCGGTGCGGCGCCACCTGGCCCGTCGACCGTCGGGATCGAGCTGATGCTTCCGACGGATGAGGAAGAGGTGAGCACGTTCGGTGTGGGAGGGTATAGCCTGTCGTAGTAATTGATTGCTAAATACCGGGAGTACTCGGTCGGAAACGCCGGTCGGAACTGCACGATCCGGTTCGCCATGAAGTATCGGGGGAATGCGGAAAAGGAGAGCGGGTGAATGAGACAAATTTCGAGAGGGAAGAGGTCGAACGCACTGACGAGCATGCGCTTGAGCTGGAGGAGGTTGTGTCTGCCGGTTGTGGCAGAGGAAGAAAATCCAAACAAGATTAGCTTCAGTCAAACAACAAAAAGAGCCCGTTAAGACAGAACGCGATAACTTACTCGCCCGCGAAATGAAGCATCATGGGGAAGGTCTTCACGGTAATCAAGTGCATGACGGCCTTGAGCGCGGCAACATCTTCGACGGGCGGGATGAGGACCCGGTTCAGGACGGCCATGACCTCGGCCTCATGCTCCTTGTCCGGGATGACGAGAAGCGCCGGGTCCTCCGCCAGCCGGGTGGGCGCTGCGTCCATTTGATGAAGCGAGCATGAATTGACCGACTCGATGAGTTCTCTGATATGGCTGAAAGACTTAGAAAGGGAGCATCGTCGCAATTTCAACATCTAACGCGGAGCTCGCAATATATTATTGTCTCACGACGCGTTTACATTCACGAACGCAACATCTCGCCCTACAGGAGCAGAGCTAGTCCTTTTTTTTTTTTTTCTTTGCGTCGAGCACTCGTTTTCACAAATACCGGCGCCTTCAATTTAAGAACCTGTAAGCTCCTTGTCAGACTGCAATTTTACGCTATCGTGAGAGAAAGAATGAGAGCCATTATTTCCGGTGTGCTGTTGTGCGCTCATGGTGACGTTATTGATAAAAACGCGCAATTCCTCGGCAACTTCAAGGAAGAAAGTATGATTGTCTAAGTCCTCCTGACAACATTACTTTCAGGTGTCCTGCACCACGTACCAATTTATATAGGAACGGCAAGCGAACTACATAACGCGCAGAGCAACGCAATCCGCTCGCATCCACCCGGCATATCAATTATTATCGGGTAACTGGCGATCGCCTTGCTTTGGCGGACCCTCCACGTTGGCTGGACGCCAGGTTAAAAGACGGATACTGGCTGTTGGCTGTTGTTCGAAGACACAATCACAATCATGACTGAGACCACCCAGACCTCCACCTTGTGGCCGACCCTGCGCTGCCGCCGAAGCCGCACGAGGTCTCCCTGAACTCCAAGGACCATCCGATCAAGCGGGTGTGCGTCTTCCAGTCCAACAGCGCCGAGGTGACCCGATCTTATGAAGTGGAGTTGAAGGAAGGCCCCAACACCGTGGCAATCACAAATCTGCCGCTCTGCATCGACCAGGAGTCCATCCGGCTGAAGGGGAAAGGGCTGGGCGGCGTCGTTGTCGGGGGCATGATGTACAAGGCCGAAAGCTGGACGACGCCCGAAGTGCCGCCAGGGACCATCAGTGAGGTCGTCGTGAAGCTCAAGGAGAATCTGGCCGTCGTCGAGTCGAAGCTGGACGCGATCCGACGCAAGAGGCAATTGGTGGATACTTTTGGCAATACGCTACAAGGGGAGCATACGTCGACGGAAAACCTTTGCGCCTTCCTCTCCGTCTTCGACTCATCGTGCGTGCTTCCGCTCGTTGATGGCTGTATATGAGTGGTCGCTAATTTTTTTTTTATTGTTATAGCAACGATGCCATGGCGACAGAGGAGGCCAAGCTCCGAACGAAGCAGGACGAAATCTGTGAGCAAATCCGCGTTGAAGAGGAACGTCGCCACAAAGAGCTCACAGCCGCCCGCCGCCCCGTCCACATCCAGCCCTCCATCTCCGTCCACCTAACCGCATCCGAGGACGGCCCCGTCGAGCTCCTACTAACCTACTGCGTCAGGGACAAATCTTCCTGGTCCCCCGCCTACGACCTGCGCACATGGACCGAGAACGGCCGGCCCTCGGAGAAGGTCAAGGTTGTCTTCACGGCCTCCATCACGCAGTCGACCGGCGAGGATTGGAAGGGCTGCGCCCTTACGCTGTCCTCGATCGCGCCGCACGTGGGCGGGGACGTGCCCCCGCACAAAATCCATAAACTCTCGGTGACACATTTATACACTCCCGCAGCAAAGATGTATCGCTCGGCGCCCACGGCCCCCGTCGTACCCCAACCGCAGATGATACAACAGCAGGTGTGGGCGGCGGCGCCCCCTATGCGGTCGGCGGCACCAGCAGCTCCGGGCGGCGGCGGGGAGAGACCGAGGTCGACCATGATGAGCGCCCAGGCCCTGGACGACCTTGTGAACCGTTCGTCAACTCTCGGGTACGGCGGCCCTCCGGCCCCTATGGAATTCAATGAGGCTCAGACGACGACCACCGAGAGCGCGCTCTCGGCCATTCACGCCGTCGAGGGGCTCGTGACGATCCCGTCTGACTCGGCCTCCCACAAGGTCTCAGTGTCGTCCGTCGACTGCCAGGCGCAGATCGGATGGGTCTGCGTGCCGAACGAGACCGTCACGGTGTTCATGCAATCTGTAGTCAAGAACGCGTTCGAGCACGCGATGTACCCTGGCAACGTGTCTATCTACGTGGATGACGGATACGTTTCGCAGTCGAAGATTGGGGTGTGTATTCTCTTTTTGCTCTTTACTACTCTTCCATGTGCTAACATTTTGAACTTGTAGCACGTTAACCCAACCGAAACCTTCACCTGCTGCCTCGGCCCGGACCCCTCCGTCCGTGTGAACTTCTCCTCCGTAACGCGCACGCTCCCGTCCTCCAACTTCATCTTCGCCTCCAGCAGCTCCAAGGTCCTCGAGATGACGCACAAGATCCACGTGCGCAACAAGCGCCGTACCCCCTTGCGCCGGCTCGTGATCAAGGACTCGGTGCCCGTCAGCGAAGACGCGAAACTCAAGGTGGCGCTCAGGGAGCCCGCGGGCATGGCGGACACCAACGGGGCGGATGTGGAGGTCGGCAAGGGCGTGGCCGTGAGGTGGTGCAGGAGCGCGGATGGGAGGTCGGGAGAGAAGGAGGGGAAGCTGGAGTTTGTGTGCACGGATGTCGAGACGAATGGGGACTTCTGGTTGAAAATGGTGTGCGAGATGACGGTTCCGGCCGACACGCCGTATAACCTCACGTGGGCTTAAGGCTTTTGAGCTACTACGTTTCGGGGGCCATTGCTTTTTAAGGAGTATCTGTAGCTTGTTCAGGCAACCAGCCATTGCTTTGCCACGAATATGGTGTCTGCTCTGAAAAATATGATGGCATGTTTACTTTAAGGTCACCCAACTTCATTAAGAACAACATCGTCGCTATCCATATTTGAATTGAAGTCCATTTTTTTTCTTCTTAGGGCTGCCATGACGGCTGCAACTTAAATCGAACTCCACTGCAAGTATCCCTTTAGGAGTTCTTTATGCTTTTCGTGGTCTTCCTGCGTCACCACATGGAGTTCGTAAGGCTCGAGTGTCGCAAAGGGTATATGCTACTCGATCATTTAAGGCGTCGTCCAACTGCCGAGAGCGTTAACTCATCGGCCAGATTGAACGTCACCACCGCGTCCTGAGGTCCCGCTGGCCAGGCGGCCTCGTCGGTTGGTATGATCTGACTGTCCCACGGCCCTCAGATTAAACCTTACCCAAACAGGCCGCGGATCTCCAGAGCATATGAAATCTCCCGAAGTCGGCTCGTGGCATTTGGTCTCGCGCGCGCATGACGCGATCAATGAAGGGTCGTGCTTGGGTGGAGCGGAGGTCGCGCGTTGACAGCACTTCAGGGACGAAGCGCGGAACAGCGTCGGTGCGGATTGATCGGAGGTGGCTGGACACTGGCTGGAGAGGGACCGCAGGAGTGTCGGGCCGGATGTAGAGGATGGAGAGAAGAAGAGCAGAGTGGATTGCCCGCGGCGATTGGCCTTGCAAAATGATTGCCAAGGGAAGGCTGCATGACTAGCGCACTCCCAGAAAGGAGGCAGCTCGAGACAAATGCCCCAGCTATGCAGAGGGAGGCCCAGTCGTCGGAGTAGGGATTTGTTATCCTGAGATCAGCGGGACGGCACTGCCGATGCCGAGGCCTTGAGCCGAGCCGTTGCCCTTCGGACTCATGGTAATGGTTGGCGGAATTCCGGTTCGTGGGCGGAGTGAAGACGCACGTCCATGACTTCAAGGGGGATGAGACCAAAGCGGCCGCCCTGGGCGACGCGCCTGCGGAGTCGTCACCACGATTTACTAAGGTCTTTTCCTTTTTCTTCAATTGAATATAACATGTAATACATTTACTGGTCATGCTTTTGCATGCCTGGAACATCGATTAGCATGGGAACGAAAAATAACGGATCACGAGTTTTGTCGGTTCTTTCTTAAAATAAAAAAAAATTTGATTTATTGTTTAGACCACAAGATCTAGTGGTTCTTTCACGCTGTCCCCTGCAAAAACGCGCATCCAGCCTGGCCGAGGCAGATCGCAAGGGGCGCGATGCGACCACGAAGGTCGATCACCGCCATCGAAGTTCGCGGTCGAAGGACCCCTCTTTCCTTATCCTGCGAAATAAAAATGGTATAACGATGCTGCATCTTTTCTCTGACTGGTCGAGAGACGCGGCGCGCATTGAGGAGGCAGGGGAGGTTGTGGAAAGATTTCCGACCAGGTGGGCTGGTGGGCGCCCGCACTGCGCTATTCATCCTCCTCGGGGTCTGGGTCCCTTCGCGCCTCTTCAGCGGCGCCGCGATCTGCGGCTGGTTGTGAAGAGGGCTTTGGTGAAGGGAGGACCCTCCTATGCCGGTAAAGCTCGCTCCAAAGAGATCTTCACCCGTGGTTACAAAGCATGTTTTATCGTTCTTTTTTCACTTTTGGTTTCCCTTCCTGCGGTTTTCCTTCGCGACGAGAGAATTGTGGGACCGACGGGATCGTTGGCGGTTTCGTCGCCAAGTAATGCTAAATCCATCCCTTTTTTCCAAGAAAACCCCGATCGTGGTTCTAAATTCCCGCCATGCATAACTTTTCAGGCTCCGACAATCGATCACGCAGTGCTGATCGGACTCGTCCGGAGATATGCGGCCAGGTTGGGCAAAGGCGTGAGAGGATTCCGCAATCCGGGAGTTTTTGACGACCAGGTCGAGGGAGTGCAAACGCGATAGCCCAGCACCGAAGGCGACTATCGAATTCAGAAATTCGGAGCGGGCCCCCTTTCACGATCGGAAACACGAGAGAAATATCACATTTTCGGCTGGCTCGGCACCCCCCCTTTCCTCTCGTCTCCCCATATCACCTCTCGCCCACATCCATTCCTCCTCAACCCC
>JADGJL010000518.1:0-19198 GCA_027600665.1 Irineochytrium annulatum
CATGAGGGTCGGGCAGGGCGGGTGAAGGGTCCGCTGTGACTTCTCCTCCTTGATGGTCGTAGGATTGCTGCAAGGAAATGCGGCAAAACTATAGTATTATGCAGACCGGTTTGAATCTCCATGTAGCTGTCATTGTTCCAAGTACTTTCCTGACGCATACGAGGACGCGCATGTGGCTTAAATGAACGTTGTTTTCCTTAACTCCGGGCGAGCAGAAGGACGACTTCGGCGGCATCGCCTGGGGGGAGGCGATGGTCGTCGGGAGCACCCGACCTACGACGCACGCGGGTCGGGTTAGTGGCATTGGCGGTGGCAACGGTGACGTGGCGTGACGTGTACCTTACTCGATAGATCGTGGCGTGGTGTTGCTGCAACATCATCAATCAGGAGCTCGGCAGCGCACGCCCCGCCGAGGTGAGGTGATGACCGGGACCTGCGCTGACCTGACGCTTACTTGAAGACACAGGCCGCCATGTCCCTCCGCGAGCAGGAGCTTCTCCTCGAGCTGGAGATCATCCGGGAGCGCAGGTATGGGCCCCACCTCCGTCACTCGTTTCTTTACCTGACCTCGCCACCACTTCCAACAGGAGGATCCTCGAGCTGGAACGCGCGGCCAAGGAGGAGGATCGACGGACGATCGAGGCCATCACGATGTACAACCTCTCTGCTGGTGCCGCTGCGACCGGTGGAGCTCCTGTGCCATCCGCGGCCAAGATGTTTCCAACGCAAGCCCTCGGCCCTGCGGCGCCTCTGGATCTCGATGAACTGCTGGCTTCCTTGAGCGGGCCGAGTCTGCCGGGCACGATCGACGGGTTTGGGTTATCGGATGGCGGACCGCTGCCCGACTTGACACACGGCGACATTATGGCGAGCACGCCGGGAGTGGGCCCATGGTACTCTCCGCCACCGCCCAGTGCCCTCGGAGTGAACGGCGAGCTTTTGGATATGGACGCCATGCTCCGGTCGCACGGCTTGGGTCCTAACGAAGCGCTAAACGGAACCGCTCACGATACCACCGCCATGGCCTTACCGTCCCCGCCGACGAGTCTCATACAGCACTCGTCGCGAGACGCCGAGTTCGCTGAGCACGATAATACGCTCCTCGATGTTGACCCTGACAGCGATCCCGCGCCGCCGTCGTCCTGCAAGAAGTCGACAGCAAAGGGCGGCAGCGGCACCGGAGTCGTGCGTCGTAAAAAGCTCGTGCGCGAGCTTGCATGCACGTGCTTGAGATGCAATGCAGCCATGGCTACCTTAATTCTCACATATCAGGCGTCCCCTGCTTTCACATCGCAACCATCAGAACCCACGTTTACCGTCCAGGCAGTCTGTCTGTCTTGCTGCGACACTGGGACGGGGGTTTCTGGAGCCGCGGCGACGGTGATGGGGCGGAAGCGAAAGAAGGGAACGGGAGCGATGGCGGAGCTCGTGGACGGCGGCGGTGTGGAGGTCTTTGGCGGCGGCATGGAGGAGCTTGGGAGCGACGCGGCCGAGATCGAGTGCGCGCTTTGCGAGTCGCGGCAGGGCATCGGACGCGTCAAATTCGAGAACGCGATCCAGGTGGGCCTCGAGGTCGTGTGCGTGCGGTGCCGTGAGGAGTTCCAGGTGTGCTCGCACTGTGGCGGTGGCGCGGGTCAGTGGAGGCCAAAGCAGCTCTTCTCACCTGGGAGGAAGACTTGCAACCTGTCGCATAAGAGGCTAGGGAAGCCGGAGAACTTCCGATATGTTGTTTATGAGATACCGGTGCGTCCTCCCGGTGCGGAGGTGTTGCCGACGGGGACGACGTTGAATGCGCGGTTGTACAAGGACAACGTCATGTCGTCGATCCCATACACGGATATACCCGCCGCCGAGGCGATCGAGCGGATTGTGAGCGACGCGGAGTTGACTTACAACGACGCCTGGATGAATCTGATGGCGCTACCTTATTGCATGAAGGACGGCCGGGTAACGTTCAAGCCACATTATATCACTCGTCCACCCTACTCACCCCCACTAATCGCGCTGAACACACCAACAACAGCTCACCTTCGACCACCTGCTAGCCCGCCGTGCCTGCGCCTTCTACAACCTCGAGACCTTCATACGCGGTCAGCACCGACCATCTCACACCCCTGCCGGCGCCGTACGTCGGTACCTCGCCGTCGGCTTCACGCCCTCCGCCAACCCGGCTTCACGTGGCTACGACCTCACGGGCATCCTCGCGCTCCAGTGGGACGTCGCCACCCGTACGGCCTCCGTTGGCGAGTCCGCGCACCACGCAAAAGTCTACCTCTCCAAGGCGTCCATGCTCCCGCACCTAATCGCGGCCTCGATCGAGTCCCTGGCGCGCGACGCGCTGGTATCCCAAGGGGCGCTGCCGTGCCCCGAGCACGTCTGGGCGAGGTTGCACAAGGAGAACAGGGCTCAGTGGAAAGTTATAAGGGCGATGGGGCTGGTACCGGTGGAGGAGTATGAGAAACGTATGGGGTTGAAGAGGGGGGATGTTGGGACGGATAATGGATATTCGGGGGATTGCCTCGGAGAGCTAACCGTGTTTGTGATAAGCTGGGCGGATGCAGTGAGGCTTGGACAGTGTGGGTAGGGGTAAATCCATTTTCTCGTGGCGAAAGGTGGTGGGTGAAGTGTTGGGGCGGGGCGGGGGATTGGATGTTTGCGCGATTGTTTCTGCTCTTCATTATATTCCATTTCCATTGTGGGACTGTGAAAAGAAGCGACTGTGTGAGCTAAGCCTTAGGAGAACTTTCGACTGGCATCATGGCAAGACTTTGAAATTACCTGCCTACAAAACACGGAGCAAATTGTAGTTTACCTCCATCTACAGGTTCATCAAATGCATCAATATCTGTTCACAATTGCAATAAATACAAAAATACATGCAATAAGATCGAGCTTAAGTGTCCAACCACTTTAAATACACAGGCACCTGTATTCTTGTGAAGATCTCCTTCGCTGTGTCATAACAATCCCTGTCCTCTTTCATGCTGTACTTTGCGACCATCCCGCAGCATAATGCTTTATACAACGCCGCCTCCTCCAGCTCTTCCCTGCGCCGCCCGCTCATCCTTCGCTTCAAAAGACGACACGCTTTCACGGGCCTTCCATTCATAATCTCCAGCAGCGCGTCCAACACGTGCATCCCCCACCACGCAAACACGAACTTCCTCAAAGTCCCCAACGTGTACGCGTGACCCCTCACGACCCTAAGCAACGCCATCAGCCGGCCCCGTTCCTCCGTGGACCAGTCCCGCGATGTCATTCCCAAATCCGCGTACCCCTGAAGTGGCAACGCCGACCGGCACGGATCCGCCAGCAGGACCAGCGCAAACGGCGCCGTCGCGACCCAATCCATCACAATTGCTGTGATGTCGTTTACGTACACGCTCTCGAACGCCTTCTCCATCAGCGCCAGCGAGCTTGAAATGTCCCCCTTCAGCAATAGCCACCATGCGTCGTAAAACTCTGGTCCGCCGCGAAAGACCACAACGCCTGGGAACGCGTCCAGGTGTGCATGGTAGGCTGCACGCCAGCGCGCGATGTCGGCCACATTGTCGCCGGCGCGAAGGAGAGACATCCTAAATAGGAAGAAGAACATGATCTGTGGCATGACGGGCTCGTCCTTAAGGGCTGGGTAGGCCTCGAATATCGGGTAGGAGCGCTCGAGGACGTAGGTGATGTCGCCGCGATAGAATGCGATGCTGATGCCGACAACATGACCCCAGAAATATCCGCCAACGTCACCGCGGGCTTTGCAGAAGGTTGCCGAGCGCTCAAAGAGCTCCGTTGCCAGTACGGAATGCAAGTATCCCTGGAAGTGCAAATTCATCGCTTTTGTGAAAGTATACTTCGGGTGGTTGAGGCCGCCGTCAAACTTTGCGGCCGAGCGGTGGAAGATGTCTCGAAGGTGTGGCGCGAAGAATAGGGAGTAAAATGTCATTTTTTCCATAAGCCAACACCTATACCATTAAAGCTTGTCAGCTTATCGAGCGGCTTGGCATCCCTCACCATAAAACTCGGTCCACGTTGTGTTGGATGATTTGGTTCACCATCAAGAGGTAAATGTAGTAAACCTCCATATGCACGAGAGACTTATCAAAAACAATCGACTCGATCAACCCTGTCAACGCCATCTTTATAAGCTCGTCCACAGTCTCAACTCCCTGATGCGCCTCCGACACGTTGCCCACCTTCCTTCCCGCCGTGACGCGTCTCCCACCCGCCGTTAGGATCCACAAACCCAGCACCCTCGCCTTCAATCTTCTCAAGGCGACACGCAACTGCTTCTCGTTCCGAGGCCACCGCTTTCGTAGGAGGATCTCAAGCGCCTCCGTCCCAGCGACCTTCTCTTTCGGGACGGTCCGTAGCACCGAGTAGCCCTGGCAAAGAAACGCCAGCCACCGAGCCCGCCGTACGGGCGGTATAAGCATCATCCCGCCTCCACCGGGCCGACCGGCCCCGTCCGCCCCTGCTACGAGACTGTGCAGACTCTCCAGTGTGCGTACTCCCTCTACACATTGGTATCGCTTGATCAAGAGGCACCTGTTATCACCAAAAGTGTATATGTCAGCAACTTTGTTGGCCAGTGAGATTGGATACATACCCGAGCTCCTCCTTATAGTTGACAGCCTTGACGAAATTTGCCGTCCGCGAGTAGTGGAACTCAATCGCAGGCAAAAGCGACTCCCGCTTCGCGCCCTCGTCCTCGGCCGCATCCTCGAGCAAACGGGCGGTGACCTCGTTTAAGTAGATGCGCTCCTCGTACGCCAGAGACTCGTAGATGGCGATCAGGATCGAAATGTGTCGGAAGGAGCAATTCGTCCTTCGCGTCGCGGTCCGGCGTTGGGGCAGCGGCACCCCGTCCTCGCTCTCCGCTGAGGAGAGCCCGTTAGAGGCGTAGCCGACAACGGAGGAGGTGTCCGGCAGGCATTCCTGGACGACTAGGAAGTCGTAGAGGTCGTGCCGGCGGATCTTATCTATGGCCTCATGCTCGCCGAACTGGAAGTCGCCAATCGTGAGGACGTCGGAGAGGTTAAAATACTGCATAAGAACACGACCGTTAGCATGAAGTGTGCTGTGTACGTTACGGCCAACCTGTCCAAGGACGCTTGCGACCTTAAGCAACATTTGAAATGTCGTGTTGAGCCGATCGAATTGGAAGAGCACCGCCGAGCTCAGATCGGAGATACTTGCGACGTCGATCCCCGGGTTCCGCAGCGTCAGCTTCCCATCATCTTGTATGACAATCTCGTTCCCGATCTTATACAAGACCAGGTCGGTGATCATCTGGATGAACAACGGGCTGCCGCTCGCCTTCGCGTATATAGCTGCAAATACAAGTTAAATAGATGCGGCAGAGCAAGGAAGTCACCTTCTACAATGGCGCCGTCAATCGAAGTTATTCGCTTCGACGCCTTCTTAAACCTCCACTCCTTTTACGATAAAAAAGGATCAACAAAGAAACTTGAAAGAAACAAAGCAAACCATCATTTTAACGGCTGTCTCTTCTGTCAGGCCTTCTAGAACAAGATGCGACGTATCTGGAAGTGCAAGAACCGTTTTGATACTCTTGTTGACCGAGTCCTTCACCGGTCTAGACAACATCACCAAAAACAGCTTGCATTCCGATAAGTAAAAAAAAAAAAGAAAAGAAAAACGGTGCAAGCGTTCGAGCGCACCTGAGGGACGAATCGCGCTGTAAGGGCCAACACCTCGATCGCTTTCGAGTCGAGCCATTGAATGTCATCGACGACGAACACAACCTTGCTCTCCTGCAAGAACGCCGTGATAATTTTGACTAACATGGACCTCAGGAGGTTATTCTTCGCCTGCCCATCCATCACCGCGCACTCAGCGCTCTCCTCCACGTCTAAATCCGGCAGAATGGTTGCCAACAGCGGGATCAACGGGCCCTCGACGCCGGCCTTCTTCAGAAACGGCATCGCGCCCTCTAGCAGCCGAACGTTTCCGAGCCGGGATCGGCCCAAGGCGGTCGTGGTGGTCGCGACGGAGGTGTAACTCGTCCGAACGCTGATCTTCCGCCGCACCTCGACGCTAGCGCGCACCCCAGCTGGCGCTATGCTCACGCACGTTAAAATAAAGGTGAGGATGGTGCGGAGGCCAAAATACGGGTTCCACTGCTCCATCTCGTTGCCTAACAACAACTCGTTAGTTTCCAAGTGATCAGAGGGTGTCAGACCTTGCGTCGTGCAAACGAGCAGTTGGTTTTTCTCCGCCGCTTGGCTCGCGACCTTCGCCAAACAAGACTTGCCCAAACCGGATGGGGCCTCGATGAACACAACGGCCCTCGTCCCATCTCTGACCCAATCTCTAAACCGGTCTAAGATGACCCCTCTCTCCTCCTCATACCCGAAGCTAATCCCCACATTGGCGTTATCATCCACACCGCCGCCCCCAAACGCTGCCGGTGAGTCCTCCTCCACCCTCACAGGAAGGCCATAGACCATAATGGGCTTCGACTTGCCCTTAATCAAGACCTCGCCCACGTGGCGGACGTTGTGAAGGGCCTCGACGTGCTCGAAGGTCGCGGCGTCGATCAGGACAGTGTCGTTCTGGCTCGAAGCGTACGACAGCAGCCGGACGGCCGTCACTATGGTGTCACCTGGCACGCGAAAAACGTGTTACAACGCATGCGCGAAAGCCTAATGACAAAGTGTCCTCACCGAATAACCCGGCCTCGCACCGGACGTCGTTGCCGACGCGCGTGAAGAGGATGTCCCCCGTAGACGCGGTCACGCAGAACCGCACATGGTCCTCCCCCTTGAACAAGTTCCTCGTGCTAAGAATAAACTGCTTCATCGCCTTTAGGCACTGATCCGAGTTGTTAATGTGCGAGAACGGCGGCAACCCGAACACCGCGAGCAGGCATTGTCCCTTGTCATCCACTGAATAACGAGGAACCCGTCAGCCAGCGCCCACCATGAAATCCGGTTGTACGTACCGGAATACTGCTGAAACACGCCCCCGAACTGACTCAGGGCGTCCAAGAAACAGCATACGAGCCCCTGCACTCTTATCCGATCGAACGGGAACAAGATCCCCACCGCCGCCACGCACACAGACCGAAACTCGGCGTCCAGGCCCAGCTCCACCGCCTCCCCATTCCGCAGCGTGGTCGCCCGCGTGCTCCTATAAAGATTCGTCTGGACGTCCTCCGTCGTCCTCCGGGCCGTCATTCTGGACTCGGCCATGGCGTCCATCTTCCGCAGAAGGGATTGGTTGACGAACTTCCGTATGAAGGACGGATCGGGCGATTCGGCCGCGGTGAAAACGTTGAGTGGTTCCGGGCGCGAGACGACGTCCCCCCAGAGGCGATAGAAGGAGGTTGCGACGTCCGTCTCGGTGATGGTGATGACATCGTCGACGATGGTCGAGAATATACAGGGGACGAGAGATTGAAGCTCCTCGCTCCGCAGGATCATCAGTGTGTTGGTATGATGCTTGCAAGACGCTTGCAACGCTTCCCGCGTCCGGGCGGGGAGAAGTTTCACGGCGTCTGTTGAAATGCCCATATCGCCTTTGCCCGTCTCATTTAACAGATACCCTAAGGACGGCAAGCACGCCCCCTGTATGCTATAATCCATCCTTTTCCCTGGATCCCCAACCACGATCCTCGTGATAGAACCGGAAGTGATGGCAAAGTGGAGGTTGAGCTCCAGGCTGCGGAACTGGCCGTTGGAGTTGTGGTCGCTGAAGCCGTCGGCAAAGGAGGTCACGTCTGCAATGGTGGTCTCGAGCCTGACGACGGCGTGTCGCGTGGCAATGTGGACGCAGCAGGCCAGGGCACGGAGGACGGCGTCGCTCGTGTGGTGTCCGGACGTGAAGACGACGAGGAGGGCGTCACCTTACGAAGAAACGTAAGCTTTCAATTCATATATTAGAACACTCACCGAGAAACTTGACGATCTCGCCTTGATAGAGCGCGATGACATCGATGATCTGCGGGAGAGTAAGCACAACGTGGAGGGAAGAAACGGATGGTTGAACCTGATTCATGAACTGGCCGATGTGCTTCGTCATCAACTCGCTTGCCATCTTCCCAAGCACAGCCTGTGTCGACGACGCGATTAAATACCGATGACAGCCATCATAAATCTACTAACCAGGTCTGCGCTTGTCTTGCTGTAGCCCGAGATATCGACCTGGAGGACATCAACGCGTTTAGATCGGGTTTTCGCGCGTCAATCGAGCCAAGGGCCACAAACCGTCCGCAACCCCCGCCCGTGGCCTCCGCCCTAATATCCTCAAAAAAAAAAAACTCACCATAAAGATAACAGCGCTCTCGGGCAGACTCTCAAACGCGGTGCCCGCAGCCAAACTCGCGACGACCTCGCTCTTGAGCCGTACGTCGGCTCCGACGCGCCGCACGTAGTCCGCGACGACGCAGCTCGGGGCGTTCATGGGGGGAATCGCGTGGGTGTTCGGCGACTCTTGGGATCAAACGCTGGTGCGGTCGTGAAAATGGTGTGTCGCGCCGACAAAAGATCGCCGTCCAGCTTGGTGGTGTGGGCCGGCTCGGCCATGGTGCCGGCGATAGGGATTTACGGGAAATCTTTGCGGGCGCGACGGGTGCCAAGTCGAATGGTGCGGAGTCCTAGCTGCAGTGCCATGGCTGATAAAGCGTGGAGTGGGCTGGTGGGTGAAGGTCGCGAGACATCGATATATTAAAAAGGGATACAAAATAGCGTAAAACGTCCCCGGTCAGCCTTCCCCCTCCAGAAAGAACAATAGAATAAAAAAAGTCTAAAGGCGTTTCTCCATCAACTTCAGTATCGATAGCGCGAAGTCCATTCCGCTGTCGTCGATCACGACGACGTCGAACGCATCCATGTAACTCGGCAGGAGCTGCTCCGTGTTGTGGTTCAGGAACCCAATCGTCAGCAACACCTCCGGCGTCAACCCACTCGCCATGTCCAAATCCCCTAACGAGTCGCCCATCAGGATCTTAAGAGAGGAAAACAGTCAGTATGGGGCAGCGAAAGGAAAGAAGAGAAACACACGATAAACATAAACATGACAAGACA
Organism: Irineochytrium annulatum; assembly: GCA_027600665.1. NCBI lineage: Eukaryota > Fungi > Chytridiomycota > Chytridiomycetes > Chytridiales > Chytridiaceae > Irineochytrium > Irineochytrium annulatum. The sequence continues at coordinate 9,042 of JADGJL010000518.1, forward strand.
AAAGGCTTATCATTACCACATGATCCCGTCCTTTAAGCGTAACGCTATACGGCGCGCCTTCGACATTCGCCTCATTCTTATTACAAACATGTATCATCGGCTCCTCAAACCCCACGCACACTTCTTTTTCCCATCTCATCCGATTCGAGACCACATGCACGCTCTCGCTTTTCAGGCCCGCCTTCTCAATCACCTCCTTGATTATGTCGTATAACCCCGCGGAGAAGACGAGGAAGGGGACGGAATGGTCCGTGCACCATGACATGACCTCGCGGAGCTTTGGGCGGAATATAACGGGGGTTGAGAGGACCATGGAGGAGATCATATCCCGAGTCAACCCCAACCCAACAATAAGCTCGTGCGCTTGGATCCACCATTCCTCCATGGCTTTGAAGCGCTCCTGCGGTGTGATGTGCGGGTTTACCTCGATTGGGTAGTACTTTTGGTAGAGAGCCACAGTCGCATCCTGTGTCGCTTCTTCAGTATGAGAGAAATGAGTGGCCCAAGTTAAGCACCTTAAATGACTGCGAGAGGGACGGGTATCGGGTCAGGATGGCATGCGACGATGGACCCCGGACACCTCCATGGTATTTTAGAAAAATGTGCAAATGAACAATTTCATACCATCCACCCAATACTTCGTCATCGTCATATCGAAATCTATATCCCCACCCTTGAAGTCAGCATTGCTAAAAACACCTCCGCAGCAAAGCTCACCGGAGATGACGTGCAAATGCGATGGCCGCGCCTCGGCCATTCGAATGAGCTTCCCTATGACCACGTCCGGGTGCTTGATGCGCAGCGTGGGGTCGGCCGCCGCCACAGTGTTGATCATGTTGGTGACATAGGCGGCTGTTGAGGCCATTGCCGGTTGCGAGAGTTTGACGAACACGGGAGTCAGAAATTAATTTCGGTTAGTCAATTCTGATCAGTCAGAAACTGATGCACGCCAATGAACAGCATCAATCAATCATATTCCAACGCTTGTCTCCGCCAATGGACATAGTACACTCACATCCTATCGCCAATCTTCAGAGTCACTTCACGCCACCCGCCACAGACCCGGGCCCCCGGGCCTCGATGCCGCCCGTCCCGACGCGCCGCCCGATGATCCAGGCTCTTGTTTCCGCCAATGACTCGAATGCGTAATAATGCGCCGAGGATCGACAACGCGCGCGTGTGTCGTTGTCGTAGTGATTTACAGTCGACGTGGGGCTGCACCGAGTAAAGGCGCTCAGAGCCCTCGGCACGACGCGCGCACGCGCACGCACAAGGGGCGCGTGAGTCGACAAGAGCGCCGTCGTTAAAGAGGCGCCATAGACCGGGCCGGACCGCCGGTCGAACTGAGTGAGCAGTCCGGGGACGGCGCCACACGAACAACGCGATGTTGAGGCGCTATGTCGCGAAATACGTCCGCTCCTCGCGCGTCTTCGAGCAGCTTGCCGTGCTCTCGGACCTCCCGCAGGCCAACGGCGCTTTGGGAGCGGCGGGAGCTGTAGGTGCGGCCGGAGCGGCCGGAGCAGGGTCGACGACCGCTGCGCTGTGGTCAGAGACCGAGGCAGCCATCGTCTGCATGGTGGACATCACGGCGTACAGGTTAGATAATAGAACAAGAGGGAGAGATGGCTAATGGAGTTTGGAATAGCAATCTGACGGGCATATTGGCGCAACGGCTGGGACGGTTCGGGTCTGAGGTTATCAGCAGCACAGTCGGAAAGTATCTGGGCCAGATCATTGATCTGATCGATGGAGCTAAAGGAGACGTTGTGAAGTTCTTGGTAGGGTGTTTTGCGTGTACGTGGATACGTGTATTAAAGTGGGTTATATACAGGGGGACGCGATGTTGGTGAAGTTCTCGGTGGCGGAGATTATGAGGATGAGCGGGAACGTACCAAGCGGACCGGATGTCATCCCGCCGGCCGCATTAAAGCATGTGGTGAGTCCCTGCCCCTCCTTATGATTGCCATTTAACGCAAGCATTATGACAGATAGACTGCTGCCTCGATATCCTCTCATTATGTATGTCGTATACGTTAAACGCCATTGCTAATGCGTTGACTAATGCGTGGAATAGACCACGAATACCTCGCGAACTTCCAAAACGTCGTTATCAACGCCCCGAATGGCAAGGTTAAAGCCGGCGACCTCAAGGACCTGGACGGATATAAGTTGGCCCTCCACATTAGCATGTCCGCCGGGACAATCCGTACGTCCCCCCCGGCCTCCAATCCTCTCCCGTTCTAACAAGCCACGTTTATATAAAAGAAAACGTTATTATCGGCAACGCCTCCCAGCGCATGGACTACGTCATCGCCGGCGCCCCCATAGCGGAAATGGGCACGCTTCTTAAAGCCGCGGGAGGCGGTGAGCTCTCCCTCCCGACCCGCCTCTGGACACTCTTTGAGACAGAGTATCCGGTCTTCATCCGCGGAAGAGTCCGCCACCTTGACGACGGGGACTTGACGGTTATCTCCAAGCTGAGCGGGCAGGTGACCTTCAACCCGGGTTACACCATGCCCACTACGAGGCTGGGACGGAGGAGCAGTTTGGCGCCGCTGCCGAACACGGTGATCAAGAGGCATAGCCAGCAGATGGGGGAGGATTTGTTTCAGAGCTTCACGCCGGAGGCGCAGGCGTGTTTTCGGAAGTTTATGAATACGAGCTTGCTGTATAAGCTGGATCATTTCAAGGGGGATTCGAGGGATGAGCTTAGCAATGAGTTTGAGGAGCTATCGGAGTATCGGTAAGCGTTTGTGATTTGGAAGCGGGAGGTGTGGAGGCTGACGGTTTTCTTAATAGGCGGATGAGCATATTGTTTCTGAAGCTCAAGTTCGCCTTCGACTCAGGGACGGCGCAGAAGTGTCTGGAGATCTGCCTAAACTGCTTCCAGAACTACGACGGCGTGTTTCAGCAGTTCTCAGTGGATGATAAGGGTACCACCCTTCTCGGCGTGTTTGGATTACCTGTGAGCGAACATCTTGCTTTTCCTAGAGAAGTGTGAAATATTAACATCTCACAGCCCCACACGCACGAGAATGAAACCGAATTCAGCCTGAAGTGCGCGCTCGAGATCGAGGCCCAGCTGAAATCCACCAAGTTGACCCCGTTTGCCATAAGCCTTAGCACGGGCGAGACGCTCTTCAGCGTCCTAGGGAACCAGGCTCGCTCCGAGGCCGGGTTGCTCAGCGACGTCGTCGTGCTCGCCGCGCGGCTAATGGAGCTAGACGTGGCGCACAACTGCATCGTGTGCGATGAGGCCACGAAGAAGCTTGCGGATAAGGCGGGCGCGGATGAGGACTGTTTTCCCTCATTGGGCTCGTATCAGCTGAAGGGACGGGCGGAGGACGTGGCGGTTTATAGGGTCGCGAAAATGTCGAAGAAGGTTGATGGTGGGCAGAAGGCGAGGTTAGAGGACCGGGCGGAAATCATTGGGTACAAGGAGCAGGTGAGTAACTCGGCTCGTGTTCTGACGCTAACCGTTAACTCAGAGAGAGGAGCTCACTTCAAAGATCAAATCTTGGATGGAATCTCCGGGGGAGGATGGGATTGTGGCAGTTATTGAAGGTCCTTCTGGCATTGGAAAGACATATCTAGCGCACCACCTGCAGGAATTCTGCCGCACCCTTCAGATTCCTATTTGCTTCGCGTCTGGGATGGAAATAGAACAGGTGAGCTGTAAAAGAAAAGAAATCTGATGGCAAGCTGACACATCGCGTTTAAAAGGCTACGCCGTGGTTCTCGTTCCAAGGGATCGTAACGCAACTGATTTCAATTATTTCCAAACACCCAGCCACGTTCGGCGTGCCGATCGACAGCTCGTTCCTGAAATCACTACGACACAGCTCTGAGGGCGCGAGCATCTTGAAAAAGGTCAACCTCTTCCAACCCCGCAAGTCCTCGGTCCCAACCTTACCAGAAGGTGGAATCCACACCACCATTAGCGACCGCCGGGCGAGCATGGCCTCAAGCCAGAGCAGCGCCAGTCGTCGCCTCCTACAGATACCGTACCGCCTAGGCGGCTACCCTACCATCATGACGATCCACTCCGAGGCGAGCGTCAACGACATTGCCGGCTCGTCCGTTTCAATGAACCAGCCATTTCGGGGCTCCCGGCTGATTCACACCCAGACCATGAACGCGAGCGGGGCGCCGGAGTTGTCGACTTCATCCATGGGGTCCGGGGAGAGTGCTGGAAAGTCCGGGGTCCTCCCCGTCGTGAAGACCCCGATATCGCCTGTTGTTCAGGCGGGTCAACGCGGTAGCTTTGATAGCATGTTGGGCATGCGGAGGGGCAGCGGGGACGAGTTCATGCGAAAAGGCAGCGGGGACGGCGTTGCACGCAGCAATACGAGAGCATTGTTTCCCAGCCCGCTTCGACAAAAGCAGGTGGATCTTGACAAGGGTGCAACCCCGCCGTTCGCGCCGGTGCAGGTGATGGTCGATAATGAGCCTCCTGCGGCGCCGAGCTCGAGGGTCCGATACAGCGACCCGCCGGTGCCGACATTTGTGAGCGGGAAGCGCAACACGAGCATGGATTCGGCTCGCGCTCGAGTGGATTCGGAGCGCAACCGTACGGACTCGGCTTCCGAGGAACAATACAACGTCAGCGGTAATCGACTATCCGCAACGACGTCGCTTCCCACGTATCCAGGCTATCGGCAGAGCTTGCCCACGTCAACTCTCAGCGGCGGCTCGACAAACGGACTTCTGGCGCCGATGAGCCTCCTTGACCCTCAGATGGGGAGCCTTACTATCCGAGGCAGCTCGACGTCCGTGAACCTGAATTTAAGCCCGAACCCCGGGTCGGTGATGTCGCTCCCGAACTCGGTGCGGAGCGCGCTGACGGGCGGCGGCAGTATGCTGTCGATCATCAACGGCCCTGCCGACTCGATGACCGACGCCGTGACGGCCATCATGACCAAGCTCGGCGAGGCGGAGAACCTACCGCTGCTGAACTTCCTGCCCTGGGCGTGCTTCGAGGAGACCGAATCGACGCGCATCCTGTCGCCGGTCGTCAGGAGCTCGATGATAAGGATGCTGATCGTGAGGCTGATAACGAAGGTCTGCCAGCGGATCAAGATCGCCATTATGCTGGATAATGCGCAGTGGATGGATCAGGCGAGCCTCGAGGCTCTGAACGGGTTGCTGAAGCCAGGCATGAGACCCGTCATCCTGATTTTTTCGAGACCTGTCGCGGATTCCCTCGTTAGTCCCGCAAAGAGGATCCTGGATACTGGGTCCGCCATCGACTTCAAGCTGGAGGGTTTCACCGAAAAGGACGTCGAGGAGATGATCAAAGAAGTTTACGGCCCTTTGATCAAAACTGTCGATCCCGCGATCGTGAAGAAGGTCTTCAAAAAATGTGGCGGACACCCGTACTTCTCTGTTCAATTGATCAAGGCCATGAAGGAGCTCGGGAAAGACTACATTACGATGGACTCTGGTCGGCGACTCTCACTCCAGCGGGATGATTTCAATCTTGACGAGCTTCTCGGCGGAGACGTGCAGACCGGGATAATGACGCAGTTTGACAAGCTGTCGATGACCTTCCAGAGAATCCTGAAAGCGGCCTCGGTGATGGGGCAGTATTTTGACCTTGAGGATCTGGTCATGGTCATGAGTGAAGGCTTCGAGCTCACGATTGAAGAAATCGAGCAGTCCATCAAGACGGACGACACGCAAGGGTTCTTGACGGCAACAAGCTCGGACGACAGCGGATCCAGCACGGACCTGCAGGGATCGCATGGATATGGGTTCAAGAACGTTCTGGTGCTAAACACGATTGCCCAATCCATGTCGATGTTGCAAAGGCAGGCCTTACACGGCAGGATAGCGCAGGTGCGTACTTCAGCATAAGTTTTGATGAACAAGCATTTAGATGTTGATGATGCGTTTGTATTTGCAGCACTTTGAAGGCTCCCTCACCGAGGACAATATGACCGTCCTACTCCCGACGATCTCCTACCACTACAGCCAGTCCGCAAACCTGTCAAAGAGCGTCGACTACCTCGAGGTCCTCGCCGCCTTCCAGATCGACCGCTACCTTCACGCCGAAGGCATCAAGACGATCGAGTCCCTGATCCAGATCATTTGCACGAGCGGCGACCGCGAGCTCCGCGAGAAGTTCCCCGGCGGCCCGCCGTCGGCCCACCGACGCGCGTGGTGGTACATCCTCCTCGCCGAGGCCCAAAACAACCTGACCCTGCACGCGGACGCGCTCTCGAACCTGAGGCTGGCCCTGAGGATGGTAGGGGAGCGCTGGCCTTCGACGGCGCCGAGCGTCCACACGGCGCTCTGGAGGGAGGTTTTGATGTACTCTGTCAACGCGCGGCAGGCCCTCATGGGGAGGTTTCACTCCAAGCAGGCCCGCATTGCCGATAGGGAACGGATTGTCGCGAGGACTGTACGGGCGATCGCTGACACGCTTTTGTGGTCTGGATCTACGGAAGAGGCCGAGTTTGCGATTTACTACATGCTCAATTTGTCCATCCGATTGCATTCGATTGTAAGTGTCCTTTTTATTTTATTTTTTTTCCTTTACATGGGTTGCGCGTCTCTTACAATTTATTTTAATTTAACGTGAATCAGGAGGACCTGGTCGAGAGCCTCTTCAAATTGGCGGACTACAGCCAGAAGCGGTGTCGGAAGCTTCGAAGCAAGAGGTCCTTCCGCGCGGGCATGCGGCTAAAGATGTGCATGCCGGAGTTTGACATGCTCCCCGTGCTGAACCACGTCGCCTCTGTGCTCTACCACACGGGTCACCTGCAGGAGTGCCTCGAATACTGCAAACAGAACTTCGACGGCAGCCTGGACCTGACGGCGCCACCGAGGATTGAGCTGGCGGGCGTGTACTCTGTTGTGTTGCTTCAGGTGGGGAGGCTCGAGGCCAGCAGAGAAGTTTTCCTGTCCTTTGCGGGCGAGGTCATGGAGGGCAGCAACGAGCGGGCAAAGGGTTGGTTTTCTGCCGCATGAATATCGGTTTTCCTTTTTTTTTCTAACGTCAAATCTAGCGCTATTATGCTGCAATGTGCTCCAAAGCTCGGCTCTTCTATCGCAAATACCCACGATCGGCGACAGCCCTCGAGACTTTCTCGCAGATTTTGGAGAGGAAGTCGCAAAGACGAGCCGATCCGGATACGAGTTCGCGGTCGTGGTCTCCATCATGATCCACTACCTGCACCACCAAGACTGGGGCAGGAGTGTGGAGCTGCTTGAGAAATCCGCCAAACTGGCGATCCCGCCAACACCCGGAATGCTTGAGGTAGGTTCCTCGTCAAAGCGTACAAGAACAAGAGCTAACCGGGTTTTTTTTTAAGACGTTCATGGTCGCCGCGTTGTACCTTTCACTCTTCCTGATTCGTGAATTGGACTCGAAGGAGGAAGCGCTGCGAGCAAACGCAGTCGTCCGCCGGTGTATGGAGTCATGGGGCGTCGGAATGCACAAGTCGCTGAGGAAGAAGATCAACCGGCTGTTCCCAATCGCCGGCCGCCTTGTCGGAGCCATCCTGCTCGCAGCTGCGGGGGACTTTAAACGAGCGGCCAAGAAGCTTCAGGCGAAGCACTACAAGACGAGTCGGAAGCTGTTCGATCGCCCGATGCTCATGGCCTTGCATGACGCTGTCATGATACGGCTCTTTGTCGAAGGGGAGGGACGGGCGACTGACTTGCTGTCGCGGTCGGCATTTTGGAGGGAGGTCATCGCGCGACATCATTCTGCCGCTTCATCGCTTGGATGTGTTGCCCTGCAGGTAGAGGCGACACGGGAAGACGGGCCGGACTGCTAACACGTACGGCAACCTGTAGCATATCGTTCGTTTGTAGATTATTATCGTATCGACTGTTCTTTGTATCTTGTTAATAAACTGGTGTTGAGTATATATACTCGGAGTCTTTTCGCGGATGGATGATTAGCCGGACAGCGTGGCGAGTTTCTGTGGCGCAGTTGGCGGGGCAGATTCCTCCATCGCTTGGTGGCGCTCATGCGCTAGCTTTTGCTGCTTATCGGCTACCTGCCCCGGTGCGAGGACCGGGTTCAATCCCGTGGCAATGCGCTCCCTCTTAAAATTCGTTGATTTTTCCGGTATAGCAAGCAAACCTCCCTAACCGGGATGCGTTTCCCCAGATTTTGTTCACACTTCAGAAAAAACCTTTTCTTTTTTTCTATTTGTATGCAGCAAAAAATCTTTGTTTCTGTCTGCGCATTAAGGCCACTGTCCCGAATACAAGCGAGGTGCACTCTGATGCCGTCCAGGAATATCGATGGTGATCATCCTCTTAGACGTTGGGAAGTCGGCATTGGCGCATGCTGGCCGAAGGACCACTCTCCAAAAAATAACACGGAGGACATCTTGAATTGCCGTAAGTTACATTGAGGATAATTTTGAATTAGTATTTTAGTAATATCTCAGCTAAGAAGAGTTTTAGCCAAGTCGGACGGGTACGTGTCTTAGGCATATATTCAGCAACGGCCGGCTCGCTGTAACAGCCGTCGCTGGGAAGTTTCTATTACGAACTTCCTTCCGCCTGAGCAAAGGATAATAGGGTAAATAAGGGAAGCTAAATGGTCGTAATCCCCACGTGCAAGCATGTCGTAAGCATGCAACTCGCACCGCGTGGCGTTGGACCCTGTCCCACCCATGCGCCGTGGGGGCGGTCCTCGCAACCCCCGGCTATCGTTTGCCGACGGGGTCCCTCCCCTTTCTCCCCGTCCCTGGGCTGGTACAGCTGGTGCCCTGGCCGTCGCCGTCGCCGGAGGATCAGATTACCCGCCATTGGCACCTATTGGGCACCTGCATTTCAGCACTTCCGGAAGACTCCCCGTATTTTCACGCGCATCCACGAGCTGAGCCCTTAGCCGGGCCGAGCCGGGGGGGCATTCGTGGCATTCCATAATATATGGACGGTGCCGCTTCGCTGTCCATGGCGCCCGGGATTGCGATGGACGACCTCGAGCGGACGCTGCAGATCCTGCGGATTAAGAGGTATCGTCGTATATCGACACTGCACCCCTGGTGAGGTCGCTGACTCGACTCCCCCCACTTTCCCAGGAAGAAGCTGGAGATGGAGACGCTCAGGGCTGAGCTGGAGTACATCGGGGGGCGGGAGACCTCGATGATGGTGGAGCTGGAGCTGGCGAACCTGCTCGGGCCGGATCCGGGACCGTATGGCTCAAACGGCGGCGTGGCGGCGCGGGACGGCGGGCCGAGGTCGATGGCGATTGTGCCGAGGACGGGGATGATCAACCGGGGCGCGGGCGCCTTGGATGCCAGGACCATCTCGTTCGAGATTGAGCGGATAAGGAAGCAGAAGGCGTCCATGCGCGGGGAGCTCCTCCGGCAGGAGTTCCTTGCGTCCCAGGACGCCTCGTTCACTTTCAACCACCAGCAGCAGCCGACGCCGCCGATGCCGATGCCGGACATGTTCAGGTTCGCAACGCCGCCGATGATGACCACCAGCGGGTTGGGGGGGTCAATGATGTACATGGACTACTCCAACTCCCCACCTTCCTCGTCAACGTCGACATCAGTCAGCCCGCCGCTGCAGCACCTGAGACACATCGGCCTGCCCGTCAACGCCGAGTACATTGCCAGCCCGCAGATGAGGGTGTGCGAGCCGCGGCCGTTCGTGAGGGTGGATCAACCTGCCACCACGGAGGACGACGATGGTGAAGATGAGGACGGCGGGTCGACGGGGTCCGAGGCCACTACCACGACCACCACTCGGCCCATCGCGCAGGCGCATGGCAGACCCCGCACGACGACGACGACGTTGACGTCGACCAAGGAGGCGCCGCCCACGACCACGGGGTCATCGCCGCCGACGGCCATTGTCGCGAAAACACTCGTCGGCGGAACGGCCGCCACGGGCAAGCGGAAAACGAAGGTGGAGCAGGAGCAGGAATGCCGCTGCAAGGTCTGCGGCGCCATCACGTCCACCGTCAACCTCCTCGGCTTCGCCTCGGACTTTGAGAAGCCGTACGCGTGCGACCTAGTGTGCGAGCCGTGTCACGGGAGGGGCCACGGCGCCGGCGCCGGTGGGATGCAGTTGGGAGGGGAGGTGAGGGGGAAGGGCAAGAGGAAGCGGGATGTGAGGAAGCTGACGTGCAGGATTTGCAGGCTGGTTGTCGGGTTTGGGGGGTTCAGGATGGTGGTGGATGG
>JADGJL010000519.1:0-19169 GCA_027600665.1 Irineochytrium annulatum
CAATTGCATGCACGTCGTAATTAGTAATATTTCATGAACGGGTGGGTTTTAGCAACAAGAATAATACTGAATTATCGCATAACACCCCAAGTTGACGAGCAAAAATCGCAGGTCGAAAATGCTGCCTCGCATTCCATCAACGGCCATCGGCCTCGGCCTCGCCCGGCGCCCGCAGGCCCTGGCCTCCACCACGCTCCTTGTCCGCCGATCCCTCGCGACGGCACCCGGCCCCGAACCCCGCCGCAACGCCCTGACGGACACCGTGATGGCGCAGCGTCGCGCCAAGGCCGCCAAGGACACGAACCAGTTCATGCAGCCCGTCCTTGACCGGGCCGCGCAACACATGTTTATGACCGAGATCATCCGAACCATGTGGCTCGTGCTCGAGCAGATGTTCAAACCGCCTTACACGATCATGTACCCGTTCGAGAAGGGCCAACTGAGTCCCAGGTTCAGGGGGGAGCATGCGCTCAGGCGCTACCCGTCTGGTTAGTAGTTACCTTGGATGGGGGCGCTTGTGGATGGTTTCCGGGTTACCGATCGGATCGTGACGCTGATGGGTTGGTTCTCACCGGAGTTATTGATGCCCGTTTTTATCGCGCCAGGCGAGGAGCGTTGCATTTCTTGCAAGCTGTGCGAGGCCATCTGCCCGGCTCAGGCGATCACTATTGAGAGCGAGCCGCGCGAGGACGGATCGCGACGGACCACCCGGTACGACATTGACATGACTAAGTGCATCTACTGCGGGATGTGCCAGGAGGCCTGTCCCGTGGACGCCATTGTAGAGGTGTGTGGACTTTTAATGAATGATCCTCTTTAGGGAATTGCTTTTTAACGCATGTGTTTTCCAGGGGCCCAACTTCGAATATGCTACTGAGACGCACGAGGAGCTGCTGTACAACAAGGAGAAGCTGCTAGCCAATGGCGATAAATGGGAGGCAAGTATCCTACAGCGCTTTCTTGTTCTATACTGTCTAATTTGATACAATTTCGATTTACAGCCGGAAATCGCACGAAACTTGAAGGCGGATCACCTATACCGCTGAGGCCCGATGTTGCACATATATGACGGTGCGAGATACATAATAAAGTACATATGATCGAAAAGATACATGATTTTCTGCGTTTTGAGGTTCTTGTTCTTGTTACGGCATGATTATTCTTGTTCGCTGGGTTTGGATGGGGAACTCCATGTCGGGTGTGCATGTCATGCACTCCTTTAGGCATTGGACGCGTCTCCGTTGGTCGACGGTGGCGGCTTTGGCGGCCTCAGTTTTTTGCCGCTCTTCCAGGATCCGCGCAATGTCCTCCTTCACCTTCCGCTGCTGGCTGTGGTGGATCTCGATCTCGCGGCGGAGCTTGATGTTGAGGTGGACGTCGCCGTCGGCGCTCGTGTCAATTTTGCCGGCAAGCTGGTTAAATATATAATAAAAAGTCAGACTCAAGAAAGGGTACACCTCATGAAGGCAACTCACAGTGCTCATGCTGTCGACTAGAATCTTGACACGTGCCATCCAGGTCGTTTCCACGTCCTTCTGCTCCTCCTTCCACAACATTTCGATCGTGGACAGGAACCGCTGGTGCTCCTTGTCCGTCGCCTTCTTCATCTCCATCTCGGCCACAATCTCGTCGCGGAGAGATTTTGGGTCGTGCTCGAGTTTGCGCTGTTCAGCGTTTAGCCCTACTTGACAACTTAAAGAGTGCCTACGTTGAACTCTAGGAGGTTATCGACTTCTCTTGAAAGGTTATCAACAACCAATTGCGCCTTTTCCTTCATCTTCTCGAGCTCTGCATTGTGCCTTCAGTCAACAAGAAAACTCCGACTACAATTGCAGAGGTCGCTTACGAATGACCTCGACTGAAGATTCGATTAGGAAGGCAGAATACTCCTGCTTCAGTCGCTTTTTCTGTTGGCGTCTCTGCCGCTCCTGAACGACCATCTCGGCGGAGGCCTCTTCAATTTTGACCAAAATCTCGGAGACGGTATTGTTCTTTCACAGCGTTAACGGACTCGAAAAAAAAGCGTACAAAACAATTTAGCGTACCAGCTCCTTCGCTATCTGATTGAACTTTTCCTTAAGCTCGGTATTTTCCCGCTTGCTAATATTTTTCTCGTAAGTTAAATGCGATATGAAGTCGAAACGAGGTGACTCACAGGTCCTCAAAGTGCAAGTGGAAGTGTTTCAAGCTCGCCAGCTTCGCGATGATCAGCAGTCGCGTCTCCTCCAGGTTCTCCCATTTTGAAAGGAGGAAGTCCCTCGCTATCTCCTTTACCCTCTCCTTCTTAAAATTCGAAGAGTTGCTAGCCTTCGCGAACGACGACATGTTCATCCCTCCCCTCATTCCATCTGAACCTCTTCCGACCGTGACACCCTCATAAGAGTTGAACATGCCCGCCGTTGGTGAAGACGTCAGCAGCCCAACTGAGATCTTCGGCGGTGACGCCGGGCCCGATTCGACTCCCTTCGCCCTCTCCCGTGCCAGCTGGGTGGCAGTCTTCCGCCCCATCCACTTCTTCGGGCCCTTCTCCGGGTCCATGTGCCGAATAACGGCCGCCATTTGAGCGGCAAGCGGGGCCGCCAGCGATCCACCTGTTATTCATCCGGCATCAACAAATGCGACTCCACGAACGAGAAATATTGCACGCTAACCTGGCCCCGCCAGCCTGACCGTTCTCGGCTTCGACAGAAACCTCCAATAAACGTCCCCGACGCCTCCCCTGAAGTTCCCCGTCGCGTCCGCGAGCAAGTTAAGCTCGGACCCCGTCAGCTTGAGTGGCGCCTGTCCAACATGAATTGACCCGCGCCGCCCCGCCGTGATCGCGCCAGGGGTGAATGGAGGATCGTTGAGCTGCGTCGCCATCCGCCGTTTCCATCGGGAAATCGCATGAGGGACCGAGCTTGGGAATATGGGAGCTAAACGATTTGGTGGCGGGGCTAACGCCGCCGTTGCGCCAGCATCGTCCGCCTTCGCTTCGAAATCGTGGTCACTATCGGCCGGCGCGTCCTGCTCCGCGTCCGTCGCGTCCGCGCCAAGTTCCTCCTCCTCAGCTGGCTGATCCGCGTCCTCGCTCCGCTGACCTTCCGTCTGGCCGTCCGTTTGCGGCCTCGACTCACCGTCCGTCTGCGGCCTTGAGTCCAGCGACGTCACGGGCGACGGCTTCGTCGAAGACCTCTTCGCCATAACCTTCATCGCCACATCCTTCAGAGACTGCTTTCTCTTCTGGTTCGGTTTGGCGGCTTCCTGCGTCCCAACCATCCGCACCCCGTCAATCTGCATCTCCTCCACGCTCGCCGACTTCGACCCCCCTCCTTGCCCCACGACTGTAGTCGGCGCCTTGGCTGGCGGCGGTTTCTTCAGCACGCCCTTCCGCTTCTTTTTCAGCTTCGGCCGTGGCAGGTCCGCCTTATCCTCCTTCTTCCGGGTCCGCGCGCGGACGGTAACGACCCTGCTGCGGTCGACGGACGAGTCGTCCGACCCGCCCGATTCGTCCTCATTGTTCGACTCTCCCGAGTCCGATTCCCCAGCATCCGTTGGCAGTCCCGAGAACGTCCGGGCCGGGGACGACTCCCCGGCTTCTCCGCCGACCGATGATGACGGCCGGGAGCCGTCCGGCGTCTTCCTGGCTGGTGCGGCCCGCCTGGAGAGGGTGCCGGTCTTCGGCGGGCTGCCGTTGCGGCCGGACCGGGTCAAGGGCATTGCGAATGTCAAATTCACGACCCCATGCGAGGAAGCCGTAAGTGCTGACAATCTTCAAGGTAATAAGAAGACGCTTTATTATGCAAAAGGGGGGTAATCTAACTACAAGATCTTCACATTGAACAACTGGACCCTCGTTCCTGCGGTGAAGAACCATCAGTACAAAGCAAGACGAAATCACGGCGAAAGAGAAGGACGAAACCACATACCTGTCCATACTGGCGGGCAAAGCTTCACAATCTCCGCGTTCCCTTGCGGCCCCGCGCTCTTCACGTACACACATCCCCACAAGTAGCTGGTGAACCAGATCTTTACGGGCTCCGAGTACGTGAACTTCCTCACGAAGAGCGGGTGAGGTAACGGGAGGAGCCCGACGAGCGTGCCGGACTGGAGGTACTCAATTACCTTTTTGTCGTCGTTGAACTCCTTCTCGATGCAAAGGGCCTCGATGGGCGGGCCGAGGGCGTCAACGAGCGTGATGAGGACGTTGAGACGGAGGTGGGACTTCCAGAACGAAAACTGCAGAGCGACAAAGGTACGGTAAGAACGTGACGATAGGCAAGCGGCGCGCATACCCATTCCTCCGTCGGCTGGAACTTCAGCTTCATATCACCAGACGCCTGGGACGCCGGCAGCTTCCCCTTCGCCTTCTCCGACATCTCCGCTGGCGCCGCCTCCTCCACCTCCGGCTCCTTCCTCTCCTCAGTCGATGCGTCCGGCGGCGCTGTCGCCGGTGATGTTGCCGACGCTGCCGCCGGGGCGCTTGCCGCTGCTGCGCCGGCAGACGCCTCGACGCTCGCTGGTGGTTCCGTGGTAGCCGGGGAACTCGGCTTGTCGGCCGGTCGAGGACTCGTCGGCGCAGAGACGGGCTCGTCACTCCTACCCTTCACGCCGGCCTGCTCCATCTTCTGCATCTTCTGGGCCTTAAGCGCCCGAAGCCGCTGAAGCTCGTCGAAAGCCGTAGCGAAGGTCATGTCGTTAATCTCGTGGAAACGCTTCCGGTGCCGCACGATCGCGTACACCAAGTGGGTGTTGCCTGAAGACAAAACGCATTAGAGAAACAAACGAAAATAAAGCGTACCCGTGATCTGGTACTGAACGATGTTGTTGAAAATGTCAAGAAGGTAGAAGACCAGCTTGTGATTGGTTTCGTTTGCAAGCATGAAGCCGGGATTTGAGAACGATTGGAAGAGGTTAAGGATCTTATTTGCGGAAACGACCGTCAAAGATTTGATGTATGGCGAAACGTTTGCAAGGGATATCAGGAAGTTCTCGTGCAAGGTTGACATCGCTGTCTTCCCACTGGTGGTGATAATGGTATGAATGGACTAATTGCGGTTAGGTCAGACTCAAATTATTGATAAAACCTACCAAAAGCATAAAATCACCCCAACACCCTTGCGAAAACAACGGGAGCGGTTTCGAAGCTATCCCCACTGAGGAGTGGTCGAACGGGGTGTTGAGCTGCACAGCGAAGGCACGCTCTTGAGAAAGAACCTGAAGAATGAAGCAGCACATTCGAGCGAGCCCAATGTGGTCTTGTTGGCCGTTATTTTTCTTCCTTCACCAAACTTTATACTCACTCATATCGCTCTTCGAATCGATGCAAAAGTACAAAATGGCGGCAACGATAATGAGAATCTTTTCTGACTCAACTGCAGTCTTGGCGAATTTCTGTAATATTTTCTATATCAACCAACGTGAATGATAGAAATTTTTTTGTACCTCATTGAGCTCATACATCTTCCAGAATATCATCAAAACCTCCACGTGGATGAGAACTCGCTTGTTTACGCCAGGGAGGAACGTGTTGGCAGACTAGATTTCTTAGAATACATACTGACAATTTGCACACACATCAAGTGGGTTCTTCAACAAGCGCTGGATGCCGTCCAAAATGAAGTTCATGTCCTCTACCCGATGCAGCTTCGAGAGGTAGAAACGGAACTCATTGTTCCCCGCAGCGGCGTCCTTCATCTAACAATTGAGATTTGGCGTTCAACACGCGTAGAAAAGTTTTCTTCACTCACGTTCGATCGGTCCTCGCCGTTCGTTGGGAAGGATTTAACCGGAGGGAAACTTTCCATGTTGGGGCTGCCGAGACATTTAAGTTTAGAGCTTGCTTAAACAAGAACAGTCAAAGCAAAACCTTGCAGCGTTGCCAACCCCAATGATCGAGGGGCGCTTCTGGAGCGCGGACCCGCTCCCCAAATCCAGGATAGCGATGAGAGCTTGTAAGCAGAGGGAGACATATTGCTCGTGCGAATCCCCAAAGATTACCTACGAAAGAACGAGCTCAGCACATGAGTCTTTCCGCCAGCACTTCACCCACGTGGTTGTAAGGGATGAGCCCCCACCCGACCGGGTCGTAAGATAAACCGGTGTTGAGGAGGGAACACAGAAGCGTGAGGGTGGCCTTCTTCTCCAGTCCGGTGGCGATGACGACGGCCCACTTATTTTCCCTCTGAAGTACCTCGGACGTGGGCGCGTACATCGTTGGCGACAAAATGACGAGAAGGAGCCGGAGGAGCTCGATTCGGTTGGCGTTCAGGACGCCAGACGACGGCGGCGCGTTCGAGGAGCCCACGCCTTTCTCCCAAATCACGTAACGGGTCCCATATGTGTCTGACACAACGTCCGGAAGCGTCAACCTACAGAAGATCGCGGTCAGAAGTCTGTATGGAGGTGTTGAAAATGCACAAAGACACACGCACCCTTTGAAGAACAACAGTTGGACGACTGCTCTGACGATGCGAGGCCCCAGCCGGTCGTCCACACCGTCCGTCACGCCGGCTTCACTGGAGGTCCAAAACACGCGCTCCTCAAACCCGGCCGCCTCGCCTTCCGTCACGCCGTAATTCTCAAAGATATACGGCAGGACACGGGTGAGTATTCTAATGCTGTTGAGAAGATCGCGAATCTTGTCCTTCTCCGGCTTCGCGGTCGACGCCGCGAACTTGAGGATGCGATCGCAGGCCTGGCAGAATAAAGCGTGACGAGCGCACAGCATGTCAGCACCGCCTCGAGCCCGTGTCTGTACGAACGCCCGCGCCAGGAAGCGAGCGATCTAACCTTTCTCAGGAGAACCTCCAGGTTTTCCGAAGCAGAGTCCCTAATCTTCCTGATGTCCTTCGGCGCGAACAAGTTATAGATGTCCTCAGCGGATTCCGGCAGCTCGAAGAACTTGCTCCAGTACTCCGCGTCCTCATCGACTCTGATGTTCCGCGTCTCATGAAGTGTGAAGACATTCCTCCGGAAGGCGAGCTTAGATTCCGATGCTCCCATCGCGATCGAGGACTCTCAGATTCTGCAGGTGATATCGCAGGGCGGGATCGAACACAGCACGCTGACAGGAGTCCAAGGGATGGCGTCGCGTTCAATTACAAGCCGAGTTGAACGAAAAATCTGCAACGGAGGCTTCTACAAACCTTCAACCCGCGACATCCGTGGGTAAAGCAGCGTTTATACAGCAATTACAGGTGGGGTGTGATTGCGGCTGCTCGTGGGTGCCTCACCGTCATCGCGTATTTTCAATTGCCTCTCCATGGCTCACCGTGCTACCTTTATACTTGATCTAGAAATATCAGCAAGCTCCTTTCTGGTCTCTTCGATAGCTGGCGAGATGCCGCCAAATGCACCATTAACGACGTCGCTTACTAAGGCCTCTCTCCTTGCAATGGAGCCCTCCGACTTTTTTTTCAGAGCTTGAAACGACGCTTAAGACTTGTCTCGTAGGTCGGGAGAGGGAGACCACCGTTATGCATGCCGAGTGGCTTTGGGGCGCTCTGGGGTGTCCTTGGCGCTTCTGGCAGTAGACAAGACACGGGGGCCCAGCATGTGTAGTGGTGCGTCGCCGCTCGCGCGAGCGACGGACGGTGGCGGCGGTAGCCTCAGCTCGATGGCAGGTTTTGGAGTATACACCAAGCTCGCAGGAGGATGGCTTAGCTGAAGTTTCTCTTTGTCGACGGCTTTGATGAACGAGGCGACAGCCGTTCAACTGGGGGGGAGTGAAAGACAAAGTTAGCAGACGTGGAGATTCATGAATTTTTGGCTGCGGATTTGCTCATTGCGGATGTGGGAAGGCGGGCGTGAGGTATTCATTGGATCGAAGCAAAAGCCGAAAAAATGGTTCTTCAGCGCAGTTGTAAGCCTGGGGATTTGGATGAGGAGAATGCCAAGCCATATGATGTTGTGGGAATTCTTCTTAGCTTGTGCTGTGAGAGATTTAGGCGTTATTTCTGCATTCGGAGCCGAATGCGACACCAAGAAACTGCCGCCCTACGTACACGGAGTGACTAGAGCAAACCGAGGATTTCAATCTGCCCGCCTACAAGTGAAATGTTTTCTTTGCGTTAAACAAGCCCACGGCCGCGCCACTAATCGTGACAATCCTTTTGGGCATGGCGTCTGCGACCGTCTTATTTACCTTAAGCTCCATCTCCGGTGATGTGATGAAGACTGTGGCGGTCTTGGAGCAAGATGAAGAGTTGTACTGGAGATCACCGCCCGTCTTTGCAAGTTCTTGACTAAGCTCAGGTGGTGCTACCGTGATTTTATTGAATCTATAAATACATAGTCGTCTCATCTTTTTTTGATTTGAACATCTTTTCTGTTTTTTTTTGAAGTAAAGGAAATACAGTCCTTCCCGCTTCCAACTGGCGGGAAGATTCGCACCCCGTTGTCCGAGCGATTCCCGCCATCAGACAGCCACAGACCCACTCATCAATGGCCAGCAGCGCAACGAAGCCGATGATGGGCCAGTGCGGTCGGCTTGCGCCGTACCTGACCGGCACCCCGCTCTGGAGCGCTGACGACTCGCCCGTCGACGCCAGTCTGCGATGCTGCAACGCCACCTATATCTCGGGGCGTGGCGATGTCTCACCCAGCTTGAGCGTCGCCTGCGATCCTCTGGCCAGGATCACGGCCCTCAACATGACCTCAGTCCTTGTCCCGAACGCCACAGAGCTCTTCCTTACGCTGACGACCCTGAGCCAACTCAAGGCATTGTACCTCTCCCGGTGCAAGCTGGCGTCTCTCTTCGCGGCTCTCCCTCTGTCGCCGGGCCTTGTCAACCTCACATTATCGAACAACCCTCAGCTTGTGGGCCCGCTGCATGATCTGTCGACGTCCGTACCACTGTTGGAGCGGCTCGTTTTGTCGGGAAACAACATTACGGGGCCGGTACCGCCCTCGATTGGAATGCTGCCGCGGCTGCAACGCCTCGATTTGTCGCAGAACCAGCTCAGCGGGCAGATCCCGGCCACTTTTGGGAATGCGTTCGCTTTGCAGTATCTCGATTTGAGCTACAACAACCTTACAGGTAGTCTCATACTGAAAGCAACGTTTATCAATCTTTTAGGACCAATACCCCCTCTCCCGGCCTCGGTTCAAACAATGAGGATGAGGAATAACATGTTGTCGGGCGGCCTCCCTGACTTCAGTGCGTTTACAAATTTAACGGAGTTGTGAGTGCTCTCCGTTATAAAAAAAGCGAGCTGACATTCGTTACACTAGGAACCTGCAGTTCAACAATTTTACTGGAACTATACCAGCGACATTGGCGACCAAAAATCTGAGTGTCGTTGCCCTGAACTCTAATCAACTCTCGGGCAAAATACCAGATCAACTTTTTCAAATTTCGGCTCTTAAAGAATTGTACGTGCAATATAGTTCATCAGCTGGACTCTGACCATGATTAAGGAGTTTGTCATTAAACGGCCTAACGGGTCCCATTCCGTCTCCATCCAAACTGCAAAATCTTCAATACATGTACGAACGGCAGACGTATTACGTATGTTCTGATCAAAACCTTTAGAGATGTGTCACAAAACAATCTTACGGGAGGACTAAGCCAGGACTGGGGTGGGCTACAGCAATTGATGTACTTGTAAGATCTTTTTATGCTGGCAAGCTTTTTAACCAGCAAGCAGCTACGCGCAATCAAACCAACTGACTGGTTCCGTCCCTGCCTTCACGAGTCCCGTATTGTCGGCCTTGTATTTGAAAAGCAATGCTTTGAGCGGGAGCCTGCCGCCTCTGCCGAAGAACTTACAAAACCTTGTCGTGGCGATGAATGCGTTGACGGGTCCGATACCCGACACCTATGCAAACTTCACCCGCATGCTTCAGCTGGATCTGGTTAGATATTTTGGCGGGGAAGCTTCTAATTTATTATTTATATTTACAAAGGGCGCGAACCAACTCACCGGCGACATTGCCTTTCTAAATTCCCTTACCGGCCTAAAGTACCTAAATCTGAGCCACAATAACTTAAGCGCTCTTTCCTACCCGAGTTTTTCCGCGCGATTGATGAAACTGTAAGGTCACTCTCCCTCGCAATTGCATCCTGAGCCCGCCTTTAGCGATTTATCGTACAACTGCTTCGCAAATGTCCCCGTGCCATCGGCTCAAGCGGGAAATTCGATATACTTGTAAGATCGCGTCGGTAACGCGGAAGTGGGTTGAACTGATACGTTTCGCAGGTTCTCCAATCAGCAAGCGTGTGGGGCAACGGCTACACAAGTGACCAACACCACGAACAATTCATTCGCGACCAATTCGCCTTCGGGACCATCACGGCCAATGCTCGCGCTGATCGTAACGCTGCCCATCCTAGTGTGGGTCGCCATCTGCTTGCTGCTGGCGGCGCTTTGCCAAAGACGGAAAAAGATAAAGGAGGGCGAGATGAGGATGAAGGCGGACAAAATCTCCTGCGCCGAGCCGCGCTCATTAAATGGTACATCGACATACGCCATTTTGACGTCCTGAGGCTAACTCACTTCTCTGGATTAGTGACGTCATACGCTGGCACGACATACACCGAATCACCCACGGAGCCCATTTGCCCACCTGACGCGCTCTCGATCTCGACCCGGACGTTCACGTCGGAGGACAGCTCCCTCGCGAAGCCCAGCATCTTCCCGCGGAATACACCGCGGCTCTCGTTCGACCAGATTCAGTACGAGCCTATTGACCCGCGCGCGAGGCTTGGCCCGCCGACGCCGACCACTACGGTGTCGAGGGCCAGTAAGAACAGGCTGTCGTCGGCGAGGGCGGTAGTTGAGAACGATAACCTTGCGCCCCCGTCGTCGTCGCCACCGGAGCATCAGATACTGGAGGGGGAGAGTGATTCGTCTATGCTACCGCAAGGGGCGAGCGCGACCTCGGAGCTGAGCTGGGTTTCGGCGCTGGGCGGGTCGTCGAGCGGGTCGGAGCTGTCGAGGTTTCCTTGGTCGTGGAAGCCTGCGTCCGTTCTAGTGTGGCTAAGGTTTGCTACACTACGCGTTCTGTGAAGTTTGCTTACTTGCCATTGCAGGCAATGTGGGTTCAGCTCCGACGTTTTGAGGAGGTTCTACGAGAATGAGGTGGATGGGCGGGCGTTATTGCGCCTGACGATGGATGAGCTCAAGGTGGATTTGGGCATTACGTCGGTACAGACTCGCGAGTCCCTCTTCGACGCCATCAGCCGATTAAAGCAGTCGAACGGGGTTACGCTGCACACTTCCATATGTGATAAGGTTCTCGATGCATGAACGAAGGCATTCTCTTTTTTTGGGGCCGAGGTTTATTCGTTCTCCTTTCTTTTCGTTTGCCCGTGGTTGTTCCAGACTCTGTTTGTTCCATATATTTTGGCTCCATACTCCTCCGTTCAATCCTTTATTCCTCGGGATTTTCTTCTTCCATCTCACGGATATCTCGTACATGACTGCGGACACTAAATAAAACGCATAAATTAGTCCCTGTGCGGGTTTCATCTTGTAAGGGGTTTTGTTAATGAGAGTTTGATTATGGCTGCCCGCCTAAACGCTCATGTGCCGTTGAAGTTTAGCTGCATGCGAAAGTTTTTTAAATCTTGTGCCGCAGCAGTCAGGCGAAGAAAGCTCAGCATGAGCTTTCAGCGCGTGATTAGAAGTTAACAGAGAATGCACAAAGAAGGGACCGACGAACGAATTAACAGTACTATTACGCAAAGGGGAAACAATAGTGCAGGCCAAAAAGCTCACACACTTAATAAGCATATCGACGTTCAAGTATCAGGTATACGAACTTATAAGTTTCGCACAAGGGATTTTCGAAACGGAGTGTGGAACGGTTAAGGATTCACCATGAAAAAGGTTGACTCCCACAAGGGCAAATATTCTTCCAGGAAGCCTGCGAAAAAGAGTCAAACAAGATTGCAAAGATGCAACGAAACGCAACCCACCCCCAAATATCGACAGGATTGGTTTCGTTTTCGCGACATTGCAAATGCTCTTCAACCTCGGTCTGCGCCTGATTAACAAACACATCACCTGCATCGCCGTCAACTTACTCCATATAGTTCCCGTAGAACGGCTGCCGAAGGAGGTAGTACGCTAGCAGCGTTATCCGCCTGTTGACCTCTTCCTTCTCCAGCGTCTTCAGCAGCGGTGCTGATAAGTGCATGCTAATGCTCAACCCCTCGACGCCAAGCGAGAGCACCCACGGTTTCCATGACTTCCCCCACCGTTTCAATGCAGCCACTGTGTGATGACGCTTTTAGCTTGACGTTTGCTTCAGCATCAGGGGCGAAGACGTACAATAAACCAATGGCCGCACGATAAACAGCAGCTCCGCCAACAGTCGAACCCCTCGACTCGGCTGCACCAAATCCCCCGACGACGCCGAAGGGTCCAGGAGCGCCCGCGAAATCAGGTACTTCGTCACAGACTCCGAATCGATGCCCTTGCTCGCCGGCGAGGAAATAGACTTAACCGACCGCAGGTCCTTGCGCATACGCCGCCCACGCCACGTGGCGGAATCCTCCCCCGTGTCCGAGTCCGACGCAATCAAATTCGGGTCGTACTCCCGCTCCTCGACCTGGTCGTGCAGGAGCATCCGGCATTTCGATGAGAGGAAGATCGAGAGGCGGCTTAAGAACCTTTTACCACCCCCCCGCATATCAACATACAAACATCGACTAATCGGGTGCGCCAACGAAGGTACTCACTTCCCAAACTCAACAGCCCAAACAACCCTCCACTTCCCGCTCTTGCCCCCAAACTCTGTCGCGACCATCTCGGCCAACACCTCCGTGTTCTGCAGCACGAAGAGCAAGTAGGCGAAGCGGGAGACGGAGCTTGGCCGCATGGTCTTGAGGAGATGGCGCGTGTACCTATTGAACAGCCCTTGTGATTCCTCAGAGCCGCGGGAGGCACCGATGCGGTTCAGGAGGGAGTCGTGGTACATCGCGATGATGCTGACGAAGCCGTAGACTGATCCAAAATCAATCGTTATTACGGTGCGACTGTAAAAGGGGGTTATCGAACGTACCGGCCTCGGAGGCGATCTCCGAGTACTTGAACCGGCCTGTCCGAGATTTGTTAGATGCCGATGAGATCAGGGGGAATTGTACCGGGGAGGACATAGGTCAGGGATCTGAGTGAGC
Source organism: Irineochytrium annulatum (assembly GCA_027600665.1). NCBI lineage: Eukaryota > Fungi > Chytridiomycota > Chytridiomycetes > Chytridiales > Chytridiaceae > Irineochytrium > Irineochytrium annulatum. Next base: position 13,106 of record JADGJL010000519.1, read on the forward strand.
TCTCGACACCCGCGAGGACGGCGGCGTGCTTCCGAACGAACTGCGTGTATGACATAGCACCGAGGGCGTGATCGATGATGCGATAAAGACGCTCGTCGGCAATACAAGCCGCCTAGATAATATTTCCACCTGTATTTACTTCCACATCTCCATATTCTTTCCTACCACTGTCTATATCGCAAAGGTACACATTCCAGCGATAACAAACATATAATGGAAGTAAAACGCCTGGCGCATGAAAAAAGGCTCCTAAAATCTCGATATGAGTTCGTGATCAGACAAGAGGGTATGTCGGCATTATCCAAACCAGAAAAACGGTAAAAAATGGATGTCTACAATACCACCACACTGAAACGCTTCACAAGGACTCGTCGTCGGACACATCGCCACCCTCGTCGTCAGACCACGTCCCCCTCCTAGCCCTCCTCGCCGACGTCTTCTTCTTCGTACCTTGGCACATCTTGTTGTGTCTGTGTAACCGGCGGCGTCAGCGAGTTGCTACCTAATTAACGCCTACCTTTTCAACGCGTCCGAACGAGCAAAGGTAGATCCACACCTCTTGCAGAGGTGCGAGCGGATTTCGGTGTGCTTGCAGAGGACGTGGCGCTGCGATCAGTGGAGTTGACTCATGACACCACGAGAGGGAAGGAATATGGACTCTTACCTGCTGATCATGCTTCCTGCAGAATCTCATGTCGCTGAACAAACAGCAAGCAAATCAGCCTCAAAAAAAAAAAAAAAAAAAAAGGCGAAAGATCACACAAACCAGAGATCACAAGGAAACGGCCTGGCCTCATAAGGCAAGTGTCGAAAGCTGTGAACATACAACGCGTCGCTCCTCGGGAATATCTGCCCGCACTCGTCGCACTTGAAACGCTCCCTCTTGCCACGCTCGCTGTCCTTGCGCCCGTCCTCATCCTCGACGTCCCCGAAAACCGGCTGCGCCTTCTTCTTGTCGTCCGGCTTCGGCCACTTCTTCACCTTCACAGGCACGTCCACGATCGCATCGGATGGACACCAGTCCGACCCCTCGTCCTCCGAATCCGTGTCCGTGTCTTCGTCCAACGCGTCGTTTTCCACACCCTCCTCGACGTCGTCGTCCGCCCGTGTCTCGGCCTGCATCTCAATCGCCGCGGACTCGACGTCCACCTCCTCCTCCTGCACCGCCGCTGTATCGACATCCTCGTCCTCGAACTTGTCCTTGACAGCTACCGGTAGCACGGACGTCGAAAGCGCGACCGGCGGCACGGCCAGCGTGACGTGCACGGCCTCGACCGAATGTCGCTTGAACAGGCTCCGGCGCCCGCCCGAGAACGTCCTGGCGCGCTTGCGGCAGAACTTTTCGGGGGCCGACGCCGACGCAGATGACACCTCGGAGGCAAACGCCGACGCTGGAAGGTGGGAGGCGGTGGCCCCAAGCACGGACGACGGGCAAGCGGACACGTCCGCCGCGTCCTGCGCAATGACCGTCGCTGGATCTTTGGCCGGCTCCCGGGTGATTGGGCATCCGTACACCCAGTCGGCGTTCGCTGCTTCGGTTAAGGCTGGCAGGTTCGTCTCCGCGTACAAACTGGCCGGTATTGGTTAAATGCCCACACGATCGCCAGGGGGTATGAGGTGTTTATCAACGCGGACTTACCTAGATTCGCCGCCGCCCGACAGCGCCGGATATGCACCGGTTCCGACCCATGGCGCGAACTGGTCGGAGAGATTGTTTTCGTTGTCCTGCGCCAAGGGCCCGAAAGGGCGACTCTCAAGCCCATCCAGTGATGAGACATAATTCCATCGGTGATCCGGAGGGTGCGAGACCGAGAGATACTCGTCCTTGTACCTAAAAGATGTTGAAAACACTTGCCGTAGCGAGCAGACTGACCTGAAGGACAACTGCGCTGGCTCCGGGTGCGTAAGCAAGGGTGCCACTTGCCGTTCGAAGCGCACGACGCGCGAAAGCTTAGCTCCGGTGTGCGACAGGTTCACCACGCTTTCGGCGGGTGAACACAAACCGACCGACGGTGACGAGGGCCACCCGACGACGCCAATGATCTGGTCGTCGGTTATGACTGACGAGCTGCTTTCGAATGTACGCGCTTAGCATTCATCCGGCTAGGTAATTCCACAAAAAAAAAGCAACACCATAGCTCGCTTGACAGCCCCGAGACCGACGCATCACTAAAGGCCGCCCCCCATTTAGCCGGCTCCTCCCACGTCCTCCACAGCGGCTTCGAGCCAACCTGTGAGGATCGCACGTCGTAGCTTGGCTAGGAGTCAGTTTTTCGTAACCGCGTCGCATTATACCTACATGGCCGTCCCTCTCTGCCCATCTACCGGCATGGGCGAAACAGGGCTGATCTGCGCCACGCTGTCATCATGATCTCCGTCCAGCACGGGCTCGATCGCGTACAGCAGCTGCGATGCGACCCTCGCGCGGTCCCAGTCCTTCATCATTGGCATCTGCGTCCGCTCGGACTCGGCCGGGTAGCATAGGAGCGTTGAGGAGAAGATGGAGCGGGCGACGTCGGGGTACGGCAGGGCTGCGGTGGGGTCGTAGAACTCCATTGCAATGTGATGCCGAAGTCTCGAGAGTTCACGCACGGGTGTGTTCTTCTTCCTTCGTCAATTCTCCGGTTCAGTCGGCGAACGCGATTGATTCCCTCCGAGAACTGCCGCGCCCATTGGGTAGCAGCCGGGAGACGTTCTGCGGCGGACTTCGTTTAACTCGAGAGTGCGCTGGGAGACATTTTCGGGTCGCGTTCAGAAATCTCGCAGTCGCACGCCCTTCATACGCTGTGGTTCCCACACTTTTACATTACAGCTGTCAAAGTAGCAGTTGATTAGAGGTCAATCATTCCTTGTAAGGCACAGTAGCACAACACAGTATTTTGATAACGCGTTCAAACAGTGCCAGTGAGTTAAGCACCTCTCACGAGCATTCTCTCCTTCCCTGTGCCTACCAACCCATCATACACCTAACACCTCTTCAGTCTGCGCGGATCTCACGGTGGCAATGCATCGCTGGGTCATCAACAACGACGCCATCCTTGGTGCCGGTGGCAGCGGGAGCGTGAGGAGGTGTCGGCGCCAGTACGCCATGTCTGGGAGGTGGCCGCACCACGACCCTAAGGAGTATGCCGCCAAGATCATCTCGTTCAAGAACGCAGGTAACAACAACCCTGTTCTTTTTATATTTGTGAATCTAACAATACTTCGTCAAGGTGCACTGGAACGCGAGAGCGCGCTTGAGGAGGTCCGCCTGCTCAGGTCTGTTCCGGCCCACGCCAACGTCATCACCTTTGTGGACGCATTCGAGTTCCAGGACAGGCTCTTCATCATCACGGACTACTGCGAGGGAGGGGACCTGCATCGCTATCTCCGGTCGTTGAGGGAGAATCTGGACGAAAGGGACATTTGGACCATGTGAGTGATTTTCCACTTTTCCCCAGCGTCATTTCTTTCTTGATTGTGCTGTCTGCTTTAATTTTTAACCTGCATGTTACCAGCTTCAGTCAGGTTGTCTCCGGCATCGCCCACCTCCACCACTTGAGGATCCTCCATCGTGACGTCAAGACAAAGAACATTTTCCTGGACGCGTCCAAGCGCTTTGTCAAGATTGGGGACCTCGGGATCGCCCGTAGGCTTGAGGATCGTGACGACTACGCTCGCACGACCATTGGTGAGTTCATGGGAACTTGTGTACTTATGACACTTCAGCCAACAAAAAAATCTAGGTACGCCTTTCTGCTTCTCCCCCGAGATCTGCAACGGCAAACCCTACACCTGGACGTCCGATGTCTGGGGCCTGGGTCTGGTCCTGTACGAGCTCGCCACGCGATCATACCCGTTCGAGGCCGCGTCCCTCCGCGCCGTCGTTCAAAAGATCACCAAGACCGAACCCCCTGCCCCATCCCCCTCCTACTCCAAGGTCCTCCGTTCAACCATCCGCCTCCTCCTGACAAAGGACCCGCGCGGCCGCCCGTCAATGTCCCAACTCCAGCGCCTCCTGAACGCTATTCCGCGACCGCTCCCACCGCCTCACGTTGGTGAACCTCTGGCTCCTAGACCAAGATGCAGTGATAATTGGGAGACAGGAAGGACAGGGAGGAGTGCGTTTGGGGTGCAGGAGAGCAGGAGGTGTGAGCTGGAGAGGGCGTTGGGTTTTGAGAGGCTGCGTGCTCTTATGGTGTCTTTGGGTGGGAGGAATGGGAGGGAGGTGTTGGTTGGGATGCCGGCGGAGGTGGCTAGGAGGGTTGTGGAGCTGCGCGAGGCAGATTTGATGCTGTATGGGGTGTGACGGCATGGAGATTTTGTGAAAGGGTTTGGGTGGGAGGTATGGGTTACTGTGGGCTGGCAAGCTGCTGGAGATTTATTTTACGAGATCATTTAGGGAAGTGACAAGAGTTGCTGTAGACTGTAGTGGTGCCATTCTTTGTAGTTGAGGGACTCTTTCCTTCATTAGATTAGTTGACACCCGTGATCTCAAATAAAAATGTCACTACGTTGATGAAACCTTATTGGTGATCTCCCACTGCCCATTCGGCGTAAAGAAGTAGTCACTGTGAAGGGCTGTATGTGCTGATACAAGGGGAACAGTCAATGATGGCGGGGCCGCGCCCAGTTAGCCCAGCCGAATTTGACTTTCGAGTACAAACATCGGACACTGAACCCATTCCAGCCCCCATTTTCTCGCTCGTCGCCGGCCGCGGCCCTCAATGATGAAAGGAGCCGCCACCACGGCGCCAGTTGGAATAGCCGGGGCCGGCGTTGCTGTCGACAAGATCACCGACGGCGTTGCTGCTGTAGCGCTGGGGGCGGAATCAGAGCTGCCGGAAGATCCAAAGCCGGCGACGGGGGGGCTCGCGGGATGCGAGGGGATGCAGGGGGGACAAGATGATGGTGTGTATGCGGGTCGTTGTGTTGCAGATCGGTTGATTGTAGCGCTGGAATCGAGTCTGACTTGCGCTTCCGGGTCCTTAGCGGATGTCACGAAGAAGCAGATGCTGGAGATCCTCCGAGACATCACGGTCTACATCGCTGCGCAAGGTCTTTATCCCTCTCTCTTTTTTCTTGCTTCATCGGATTCACATTAATCTTCTCAGAACTGGAGCCTATGACGTCCTGGGTCTCGTCTGAAAAAAGCCTGATCAGTAAGCAATTGATTTCAACCGTTAAGACGGCTCACGCTGCGCTTCATAGGCCCCAACTCTCAAGCCGCCGCCTCAGCCGAAACCGAAACCCGCTTCTCAACTATCGTCCAACCCGGCACAGCACCTTCAGAACCATCACCGAAACGTGAGGCACCCTCCCTGTCGGCTCTCACTAACCTTCTTCAAAGCCGCCACCCCCGCATCCCCCACCCCGCAAACGTGGACGGTGGACCAAGTGAACTGCTGGCTTCGCTCCTCCGGCTTCGACGACGTCCGCGAGCTGTGCGGCGCCGCCGGCATAACGGGCGACGTATTACTGGCGCAGACGCACGACTCGTTGAAGGAGATGGGTGTCGGGTCGACAAACAGGAGGGCCAGGATACTGAAGCTGATCGGGGAGTTAAGGAGCAAGAGCAAAGGAGCGACGGCGGTGGAGGGAGGGTCGACGCGGGCGGCGGTGCGGAATCGATGAAGGGACTGGCTTTGAGCGCGGGGTTGTTTGGGATAAGCCAAATTGACGCAGCGGGATCTTAATGGGTGGCAGCTGGACGGACCTAATGTGACAATCGACGGTGATTCTGATTAATGGTGTACAATCTCCCGTTATTTGAGCCGTTTGTAGTCACTCTGTTTTGGACGTACAATGATAAATGCCTGTTATGAACAAAGTCGAAGAAAATACCAATCGTTCTAAGCATTAAGTACTGTGCCGGAACATACTCCCTTGATACTCTATCACCATCAACGGCTGGGACGAGATAAAAATAAGGAGGCAACGATTCAGATCCCGTCAACAAATCAGCATAAAGTCGATTAGCAGAAGGCCCTCTTCTTCGCAATTAATCTCGCCGAAAAACAAGCAATTACCATAGCACTACGGATAAACACACCAGCTTAAACGACGACAGACGGGGGAATGGGGG